>CM019710.1:7705717-7740717 GCA_009760885.1 Achatina immaculata
TCACAACTTTGTGGTCGTTAAGTAATAAAGCTGCTCCTACATTCACCCTGCTTTGTACATTCTGGTATCACAGCTTTACTGCAGAGCTTCGTGTATTGTTGTATACTTATAGACTAATTATTGTGTGTTACATGTTACTCAAAACCTTCACTGCGACACCTGTAAAGATAATCCTGCTCATAGTTCGGGCGAATTAGAAGAAAAATTTGAGCTATGTTTCTCGTGCTGTTTGCTATTTCATGTTTTGTTTTGTTCCGTGTCTCAGGGCTCCAAAACGTTAATCAAGGGACGCAACCATGAAAATGTATGACAAGACTCGCCGACGTGTCCAAAAGTATGTTGAATGGTTAAATCCTTTGACTTGCCGTTGGTTCTTTTCATGACTTATTATTTGAACTGTGTATTTTGCCATATGTGACATTTAATTTGTCTCTTTTGTCTTGTATTTTACTGCCATTGAACTGTTTGTGATATGAACTATTGTGCGTGACTTGTCTTTCTTGAAGAGTACAACTTTTCTTGACTTGTCTCTCTTATGAATGCGCCCGCAGATTACCACGTTGCCACAAAGTGGCTGTAAACTGGTCTACTGCTGGAAATAAACCATCCGGCTTTTCATTTTTGTAAATCTCAATGTTCTGGTTACTTAAAGACAGAAGAAAGAGTAGATCATATATCACCTGTGACCTTGTTACAGTATATCATTAACACTATAAAGTGTTTGTTCATGTGCAAATATAACCACTTACAAAACAGATTTAGAGCATTCAGCTACCCCTAGGCTGTTGATATAGAGAAGGTGCATCATCTACAGTCAGCTTTGCATTTCGCAACCCTAGCAGTGAGAAGAACAACGTTTATACTCTAGAAATCTGAACAGAGTTACAGGGAATGCCAGAAGAAGTTGACCAGGCTATAAAACAGCTACAATAAATGAGATGTAACAATGAAATGTTTATTCACATACGTGGTAACGCTTTAGTTGTTACGTGTATCCGTTCTTGGTAAGCGTAACTTTGGTATCTGTGAGTAGGATACACGGATTCTGGTTGTAATAAATGAGTGGATGAAAGAGGTTCAAACACGTGCCAGAGATACGGCAAGTGATGATGTGGCAGTTACTTGCTGTGAGTAAAACTACTGTGGTTGTTTACTGTGTATATATGTATAATTATTATATGATAATTTGTTGTAAACAAGATTACTATACGACTAGAAGCGGTTTTTTTTTCATAAATCCAACAATTATGATTGCTCATTAAACACACAACTATTGTGACTTATTACTGTGATATTACCTCTTTTAGACTAATCTAACAATATACTAGATTAGTCTAAAAGAGGTAATATCTCTAATAGTAAAGGTACTTGATTATTTCCCTTGTTGTAATATCGATTTTTAGAATAAGTCATCTTAAGCTCATCTGGAAAAGTTAGTCAGCTCAGGTGACTTTGAAGGGTAGCGTAAATTTGAACGGGATATCTGAGCTTAGTTAGGAAAATATTTTAGGTGTAAATACAACAAACTAAATGTAGTAATAGAGACTTAGTTTTTTAAAATTCTTTTTTTAAGAAACCAAAGTTTAGAATAACATGATTATTCACGTGAAGTGAGCCTTTCGTCATGATAGAATATTCGGGAATCATCGGAAGATTTAGTATGGGATAATTAAGCTTGAGCAAGTTTTATTATGTAGGATTTGTTAAGTCATTTTTGCTCCGTAGTCATTTTTTACAGTAGAGACGTTTGCAAGTTGTCAGTTTCAGTTACGTAGTAGACTCAGTTTCAGTTACGTAGTAGACTCAGTTTCAATTATGAATTATGACTCAGTTTCAATTACGAAGTAGACACAGTTTCAGTTATGTAACATATCATAGTGTCCTATGGGAGAAGTTGTCTTTGTTACTGACGTGTACGCTGTTTAGTAGTATCCTTATCATGACAGACTTGTTTTGTTTCAAGAAGTGTTTTGATGTGAATTCTTGTACTTGGACTATTATTACTTTCATGGAGTTTTCTAGCTGTTAGTCCTGTCTAGTGAGAGGGAAGTCCTGGCAAAGTTTACATACGTGACACATACATAAGTTTGTTGAGCATTTTCGATCCTGGCATTGTTGTTGGGTCACTCGGGGTGTACCATAGTGACAAGATTGCCTTTTTGATAGAGTAGTGTTACCAACTCATACAGGCAACAACAACATCCGAATCTATCAAAGTACAGTAAAACTCCGCAAAATTCCATCTCTCGATGCTTTGGACACGCCACAGTAATACACTGATAATAGTTCAGTGGTGTCCTGCCGGCATGTCACAGTAATGCACTAATACTAGTTCAGTGGTGCCCTGCTGATACGTCTGTATGTGACTCCGATGACATTCATCTTTATTACTATACATACAGGAATTGTGAATTTATGATATACGCACAACAATTGTTCTTGTATACTGTACACATGACAACTGTTCCTGTATACTATACACACAACGATTATTCCTGTATACTCTACACACAACGATTAGTCCTGTATACCAAACACACAAAGATTATTCCTGTATACTATACATACAACGATTATTCCTGTATACTGTACACACAGCGATTATTTCTGTCTACTATAAACACAACGATTATTCCTGTATACCAAACACATAGCAATTATTCCTGTCTACTATACACACAACGATTATTCCTGTCTACTATACGCACAACGATTATTCCTGTATACTATACAGACACTTAACATGGATGTCTGTGTCACAAACGCCTGACGCTTGGAACCATCATTAAAAATATATATACATTACAAAGTAATTGCTGATTCCTACACACTTTAATATTTAATGAATATATTTTAGTACCAAATCTATATTAAGTCAAATTTCAGTAACCCTCATAATGAATGTATACAGATATTTAAATTCTAAGTGAGCATGTCAGTTTGAAATGTGGTCGATCCGGTCTTTAAGTGGTGTTCTGAAAAAAAAATATGACAAAATTTATGGAAATTAACATTAAAATATACAAAATAAAATTTAGTCTCATTGGATAAGGTCATATAACTGATAAAGCGAGTAAAAAAATAACTGTAGGAAATATTGCAGTAACACTAGTAGTAGTAGTAGTAGTAGTAGTAGTAGTAGTAGTAGTAGTAGTAGTAATAGTAGTAGTAGTAGTATCAGTAGTAGTAGTAGCAGTAGTAGTAGTAGTAGTACCAGTAGTAGTAGTAGTAGCAGTAGTAGTAGTAGTAGTAGTAGTAGCAGTAGCAGTAGTAGTAGTAGCAGTAGTAGTAGGAGTAGTAGTAGCAATAGTAGTAGTAGTAGTAGTAGTAGTAATAGTAGTAGTAGTAGTAGTAGTAGTAGTAGTAGTAGTAGTAGTAGTAGTAGTAGTAGAAGTAATTGTAGTACCGGAAAAAGATGCAGATATTTGTGGAAATCTCTTCTGCCTTGGGCACTTGAGAGACAGAGAGAGAGAGAGAGAGTGAGAGAGAGAGAGAGAAGTGCTGGTAGTAGTATTAGTAAAATAATAGTGAAGTAGTCGATGTAGTAATTATGTCTATATAAGTAGAGAGAGGTGTATGGTTCACTTTTACAACCAAAAAAAGGATAAAAAAGTGAGGAAAGTTGCAGAAAGAAGAATTGCAGGAAGCAAGATGGGTACACAAACATTCAACAATCCAATATTTCGACAAAAAGCCTTTTTCAAGGACCACATTTACAAATAACATAACAGATTAAAGAACATTAAAAACAGATGGAAAAAAACTTAGCTATCTTAGTCTCCTCTTAGAAGGAAAGACGAGCAAGAAATTCCGTTCTTGTATGTTCTGTGTGTACTAATCTTACTTCCAGCCATTTTGTTTCTACCAGCTTTCCTTACTCTTTATCTTTTTTGTGTGTAAAACTGAACCATACACCTCCATCTAGTTTCATAACTAGCACCAGGCACCTCCTTCTACTTTCACCACTAGAACCAGACACCTCCATCTACTTTCATCACTAGAACCAAACACCTCCATCTTCTTTCATCACTAGAACCAGTCACCTCCATCTACTTTCATCACTAGAACCAAACACCTCCATCTTCTTTCATCACTAGAACCAGTCACCTCCATCTACTTTCACCATTAGAACCAGTCACCTCCATCTACTTTCATCACTAGAACCAAACACCTCCATCTTCTTTCATCACTAGAACCAGTCACCTCCATCTACTTTCACCATTAGAACCAGTCACCTCCATCTACTTTCATCACTAGAACCAAACACCTCCATCTTCTTTCATCACTAGAACCAAACACCTCCATCTTCTTTCATCACTAGAACCAGTCACCTCCATCTACTTTCACATCTAGAACCTGTTTTACCCCAATCGTCATTTCTCTTAGTGTATATATAATTAGTAGTGAAAGTATTTGTAATAGTAGCAGTGTTTTCTGGATCTTTCAGAAGTCCATGGACAAATTTAAGAACCGATTCCCTCGTGGGGATTCAAGAGAATAATGTAATGGGCCCCAGAGTACTGTGATGGCCCCAAAATACTATGATGGGCCACAGAATAACACCACTTTACAAATTTCTCTCAGAGACCTTGGCACTGTAAGTGATAGTGATAGTAATAGTTTTTGTCGTTGTAGTTCTAGCAATGATAAAATAGTGGTAGTGATGGCTGTGTTAACAATGATATAATAGTTAGTTACAGAAGAATCGAAAGTAATAATAGAAGAAGTATCTGAGCTGAAGAAATAGCAAAATGTTGGCTGAAGCAGCCATGGCAATGATAGAAATATTAATAGTGGTGGAAGTAGTAAGTATATCGGTAGTGGACTTCTCGTACTATTACTAACAAGAGGAGATACAATGAGGGGAATTAAAAGGAGGACACATATCGCTCTTCAGAAAGTAAAACAACTAAAGAAGCTGTCGAGAGGAACAGACAGAATTACAAAAATAAGATTTTTAATGGCATGCATCTTTCCCATTGCAACATATGCCTGTGAGACCTGGACACTTAACAAAACAGCTGAGAAACACATAAATGCCTTTGAATGTAAATGCTACAGAAGATAAAATATTATTTAAATATCATAGACATACAAAAAAAAAGAACCGAGAGGCTTACAGGAGTGCTGTTAAGGAGGCAAAGTTCCTCAAGGGCATGTAAATGAATGAATGAGATGAAAAATGACATTACCGATGCCGCTTAAGTCCAACTACAGCCTCCAACGGCATGGGGCACTAGGGGTGGGGTGGGTAGAAGTGACAAGTGGTGAAAAATAAAATGTCCAGACTGAGCGAAATTAGTGTCGAATCCACAGTGTTCTGGGTCGCTAAGCTGACTAGCCACAGTCTTGATGACAATTAAGCCCATGTTTAGTCGAATAAAAGGAATGGAATATTCTAGACTCTATAGAAACTTCTAGAAAGTTGTGGAAATGAATAGAACTTTGCTGACTGTTATAAATAAATACCCAGGCAAAGCCGGGTAAAAAGTTATTTTTTTAATATATTGGAAATGGTAATAGATTATATATATATATATTCACTCATTTGCATGTCCCTTGCGGAACTTTGCCTTCCTAACAGCACTAATGTAGATCTATCGGTTGTGAGTAAGATGGCCTGCTGCTGATGATCCATTTTCAGATCATCAACGATGTCTTTCAGCCATCTTTGCCTTTCCTTGGTCTTCTCCTTTCTTGTAACCATTATGTACAAGACGGTCTTCTTAGATTATCATGGTGTTTAATGTGTCCAAATATTTAATTTTTCTCTGTTTAATACTCTTTACTAGCCAGCCTTCTTCAATATCAAGTTCTTGTAGTATGAATATATTTGTTCTTTTCCTTGTCCACGATATTTGAAGAACTCTCCTGTAGGATTTACATTCAAAAGCATTTATGTGTTTCACAGCTGTTTTGTTAAGTGTCCAGATCTCACGGGCAAATATTACGATGGGAAAGATGTAGATGTATATATATGGATGAACGGACATGCAGACCTCCAGACAGACAGATAGATGGATGGATGGATGGATGGATGGATGGATGGATGGATGGATGGATTATAGATTAATACTAATAAATTTCAAAATGTAATTTGAACAAATTTAACTATTAACCTGTAATTTTCCTCTAAGGATAATAATAAGGTCATTGCCTGGTGTTACGCTCTCTCTCTCTTCTCATGTGCGCTGACCTGGTCAATGGAAATCTTAAATTTGATTCTTAAATTCTGTACAAAAGCATTGATTACATATTAACGTAGAACTTATACGTTTATGACTACATCCTCTTGAAAATGTTTCAAAACCATATCAGTTAGATCCTGTCTGTTTTTATGTATTTACTTATTTTGGTGAACGGACGAAGGAACGAAAGAACTTTAAATTGTAAATACCTTGAGACGCAGGTCAGTCTGACACTCTACCCATTATTTCTCAGTTTTCACACTGTCACAGACATTCCAGGGACGCCGAAAGATTGGAGCGTTTCTTAGTTAGTGAGTTCTAACAATATTTGTTACTTCCTTGTACGGTTTCTCTACAAATAAGAAACAACAAGGCTTTTTCACTGTAAAGTAATAGAGCTCGGCACTGTAGTAGAACTGTACTGTCCTCTCTTACTTTTCTTCTTGTACGAGATTTGTTTGTATCTGTAGCGGGCGAGAACGTGAAATGTTTTCATCCTTTGTTTTATTTGCAATATTTATAAATACATGGGGGAAAGTTATTTGTTATAGTTTTTATTTCAAAGTTAGTAATGCTTTTTATGTAACTTTGTAATGATTGCACTATGAAAATGATGTTGAAGGACTGGAATTGAATGAAAATTACAAGATAAAGAATAGAATGTGAGACAGGGCTGCGTGCCTTGCTCGTCAATGTTTTAAAATAAGGTTTGTTCGTTCGTTGTGTGGATATGGCAGCCACAATGTGGTTTCGTTCTTGATCTTCTGTGTGGCTTTTAAGTCGAACCTGTTCTCTCTGGTGTCTTTTAAGTCGAATCTTGTCCTTTCTTGTGTCTTTATCCACAAACAATTCATCTATTAATATAGTGAATTTCACTTTTCTCTTTCTTATTATGCGCTATTTACTATTTGACTATTCTTACCTTTATGTAAATGTTCTTCCTAGGTATTTGAATTCAGTAACCTGTCTGAGTTTGGTGTCATTTATAATCACGGAAAATGTAAGTGTGCAGTGGTGTCAAGTGCACCAATCACGTTGTCATGGGTGAAATGAAATAAAGTTTTTTCAGGAAGTTTTGTCTGAGTGTTGTCCACTTCCCCGTGCTGCAAGAAGTTTTGTTTGAGTTTTGTCCACTTCCCCGTGCTACAAGAAGTTTTGTCTGAGTTTTGTCCACTTCCCCGTGCTGCAAGACGTTTTGTTTTCAGTTTTGTCCACTTCCCCGTGCTGCAAGAAGTTTTGTCTGAGTTTTGTCCACTTCCCCGTGCTGCAAGAAGTTTTGTCTGAGTGTTGTCCACTTCCCCGTGCTGCACGAAGTTGATCGCACTATTCATGGGAAGATAGTCACAGCTCCAGTGAAATCATGTGCAGTGATCCATGATTGGTTACTGACCACGATAAAATGAGGTTAAGTGTGTAATTCTGTTCTCAGAGATCTCTTCACGTAATCTTTAAAGAAAGGAGTAGTGGAATTCCAACATAAACATCTTTTTTTTCATCATGCCAAGACTGAACGAACATCAGCGACAAATATATGTTGGGATGTTAATTGTTGGATCAACAGTAGCAGCAGTATCTCAACATTCTAATGTTCACCATAGAAGAGGTAAACCACGAGTTACCACCCTTGCACAAGACCGCTACATCCACTTCATGCACCTTCGTAACGGGTTTCTCCAGGCAACATAGACTGCCTGCAACATTCCAGGTGTAAGACGTGTGTCGGGCAGGACAGTGAGGAACAGACTCAGAGAGGTAAATCTCTGACCTCATAGGCCTGCAGTTAGACCAGTACTGACAGTTCCCCACAGACAAACCTGCTTGACCCTTGGCCAGGCACCACGTGCCTTGGCCCTATCATCACTGGAGATGGATACTATTCACTGATGGTCCAGATTCTGTCTGCAAGGCCATGATGGGCGTGCTTTAGTGTACAGGCGAAGAGAAAATAACGAAAGAAGAAATCCCTTATTATACTCAAACACTGCAGCATACATCAGCCCCTTCACAAATCCTACGAAACGTTTGTCCATGTATTCTACGAGAAGATTAAAATGACCAGCGGTTCTCAACATAATAATAAAGTGACCACCCAAATTAGATTCTCTGTGGATTTAAAGTAGGGTAGCGAAAAGAGATTATGATAAATTTTGGATTATTTAGGAAGTATACTTATGGAAAAAAACTTTTGTTTGGTTTCTTTTTTTTTCACTGTCAGATTTAAGTTATGTTGAAGACACTGAAACAGTTTATTATTTGTTGAATTTCAATATTTTTTAGAAGCTTTTCTTAAGGATCGCGGGTCACATAATGTGGCTGGTTTATGGCTCCTCAGTTCAAGAAAGGTTAGGGAACGATGTTTTAGAATAAAAAATCGTCTAAAACGTCGTTCCATGTAATTAGAAGGATAATTCATTCATTCAATTGCATGTCCCTTGTGCAACTTTGCCTCCCTAACAGCACTCCTGTAGGCCTCTCTGTTGTGAGCAAGATGCCCTGCCGCTGCTGCATCCATTGCAGATCCTCAACGATGTCTTGCAGTCATCGTCTTCTTGGTCTTCCTCTCTTTCTTTTTCCCATTATGTATCCTTCCAATACGGTCTTCTCTAAATTATCATGACGTTTAAGGTGTCCAAAATATTTAAGTTTTCTCTCTCTAATCCTCTTTACTAGCCAGCCCTCCTCAATATTAAGCTCCTGTAGTACAGATATATTTATTCTTTTTTGTGTCCACGATATTTGGAGAACTCTTCTGTAGCATTTACATTCAAAGGATAATACAAAGAATAATTCTCAACGACAGAATGTTCTCTGACGTGGCTCTTCTTGCTTAATTTTTTCATCTTACGTTTTATTAATAGACCTAATAATTTGTATATAAATTTATACATGGCTATAGCAAAATAGTTTTTGACCAAAAAAAAACAATAATTTTAAATACATCTCTGCAACAATGAGAGGAGTAATGAGTAGTTCAAGTTCAGTAACAGCTATCAGGATGTTATCAAGCTAGTTTTCCTGAAACTGGTGATATAAATAGTGATGATTTTCAAAGAAAGATGAACGATTTTTACATGTTCTTATTATCATGACATTATTGAGAGCACGCTGTAGAAGTTAGATTATTATTTATGTGTTATCAACTATTAAATATTAATTTATGTATACTTGAAAGAAGAGAAACAAGTGTGTAATAATTTTAAAACAGCGGTTGACTTTGCTAATTCTGAAAAATAATTTATTAGCTCAAAACATGAACAAATCTTATCTCTCTACAAATAAGTGCTGAGACATTAATATTTTCAACATATGTTCCACAGATGATTTGAAGTTCAACTTTGTTCGTTTATTGGTTATTCCTGTATGTCATCATCTCTAAATATGTCTTTGTGGGATATATCTGTATTATATAATTTGTAAGTTTCGATTGTTAATATTGTCTCTTAAATGTTTTGTTTAAAACAAAAATCTTACTTCTCTGCCTGTAATGAGAGGAATAATGAGTGGCTCGAGGGTGACAACAACTTTCAAAACGTCATCAATCCTATTCTCCTGGCCCTGAAGAAAGAAAATATTACTTGTGTCTGAGACTGCTCTCCTACGAATAAAATGTTATTGTAATTTTTTTTTAATGTAAACGATTTTTTTAGAACTCTTCCGGTGCAGTGTTATGCATAAATTTTCTCCATTTGTAAACAAGACTCGGCTGTGAGGGATTTTCTTTCACCTTTCACCTTTACATGTAAAACGTAGCGTAGAGATAGATTGAGTATGATGGATTAATTTCAGGTAAATTATAGCCGTGTCCATTGTGTGTTGCTTGTAGGGCTGAAGACGCTTGTCGGATGGGGCAATCAGCGATCCATAGCTGATATGCTAGCTTCAGGGTTAGCGACCTATAGCTGATATGCTGGCTTCAGGATTAGTGACCCATAGCTGATATGCTAGCTACAGGGTTAGCGACCTATAGCTGATATGCTAGCTTCAGGGTTAGAGAACCATAGCTGATATGCTAGCTTCAGGGTTAGAGAACCATAGCTGATATGCTAGCTTCAGGGTTAGAGAACCATAGCTGATATGCTAGCTTCATGGTTAGAGAACCATAGCTGATATGCTAGCTTCAGGGTTAGAGAACCATAGCTGATATGCTAGCTTCATGGTTAGAGAACCATAGCTGATATGCTAGCGTCAGGGTAAGAGAACCATAGCTGGCCAAGACCCTGTCCCAATTCTCCGTGGTACCACCATTAACTGGGCTAGATGGCTAACGGGGACAATAGTCCCTATGGTGGTGGAGTCTGCTAAAGTAGCATTGTAATCGCCCCCCCCCCCCGTTATTTTTAGCTGTACTCAGGGATTGAAAAAGTAGCTGCCATAACCCGACGTCACGCCGATACGATGCTGTGTCTCAACATCTCTACAGCGTCGACTGCAAAGAACAACAGCTCACAGTTACAAAGAGTTCATACAAGTACAAGTATGTGTGTTTCTTGTTGAATACTGCATTCAACATGAGCAATACATGAGATAACTATGAATCCAAGAGGTACTTCCAATCTAAGAAAGCAATGGTAAAGTTCAAAAGCTACCAGGTGAATCCTGTCTTATTCTGTCACTTAGTTAATTTAGGTACAACAGAGTCTGATGCGATTTATTATAAGCTATACATTGATTTCTCTCTGTCTCTGTCTGTCTCTACCTGTTTCTCCGATTGTCTCTTTCTGTGTCTGTCTCTCCGTTTCTCTCTCTCTCTGTGTCACTATCTGTTTCTTTGATTGTCTCTTTGTATGTCTGTCTCTCCGTCTCTCTCTCTGTCTCTATCTGTTTCTCTGATTGTCTCTTTCTGCGTTTAACTCTCCGTCTCCCTCTCTCTCTCTGTCTCTCTATTACATGCCCACGTACATATGATTCACTGACTCTACTGTAGACTCTTAATGCAAGCACTGAATGTAAATCTTCTTCTTCTTCTTCGTTCGCACTGAATGTAAATGATTTTAGATGTTTTCTTATTATAAAATGGTTTGATATTTATTCGTTTTTTTTATGAGAGCGCATGAGATTAATATTGTGCATGTATTTAGGTATTTCTTGTATTAGGTCTTGGAGAAGAATGAGAAGTGACATTTAGAGAAATATTTCTTGAACATAATCGGAAAGAAAGTAAAATGACATAGAACTGAAGTTTTAACAAGAAAGAAATGTAAAACATAGGTGACGTTATAATCAAAACAGCACAGAAATCATTACTAAAATCAGCACAGAAAAACTATAAAAAACACCTGACAAACACTAGTAAAAACAGCAGAGAAAAAACTAGTAAAAAACAGAAGAGAAAATACAAGTAAAAACACAGAGGAAATACTAGTAAAAACATCAGAGAACGCATTATTAAAAACAGCAGGGAAAACATTACTGAAAACAACGGAGAAATCACTAGTAAAAAAAAAAACAGAGAAAACGTTAGTAAAAACAAGAGATAAAACACTATTAAAATATCAGAGAAAACACACACAAAAATAGCTGGAATAACACTAGTAAAAAACAGAAGGAAAAGAATCGTAAAAACATCGGAGAAATCACTAGTAAAAATATCAGGGTAAACACTAAGAAAAACAGCACAGAAAACATTAGTAAAAACAGCAGAGAAAACGTTTGTAAAAACAGCAGATAAAACGCTAATAAAACAGCTGTTTACTTCTATAGCTGCTATGCCAAGCAGTGGACCACGCATTCGTTGCAGTGTCTGGATTAGCTTGAGAATTTTGACTAGAAGGTCCTGTTGGAGATGAAGCGAAAGAAAGTCTTGTGATTGTATATAAGCAAAATGAAATCCTAGTGATTGTATATAAACAACAACAATGTCTCGGGATTATATATAAACAACAAGAAAACCTTGTGATATGTATGTAAACAAGAAAGTCTCGTGAGTGTATGTAAACAAATCCTCGTAATTACATATAAACAACAAGAAAGAATCGTGATTATATATATAAACCAAGCCTCGTGATTGTGTATAAACACCAAGAAAGCCTCACGATTTTATATATATATATATATATATATACAAAGAAAAATTATCGCTGTGAGAACATGTTCTACAACATCTTCTAATTTGTGAGATGTGTAGATTGATGTCTGTGACTACCCTTCACTGATATCGTTTCTTTCAAGTTTTTTGTTGTTCTTTTATAAATTTTTTGAAATTGTCTTTTCTAAAGTTATTTTCTTCCGTTATGTATAACAGCCTGTGGTTTCCATTTTATTTCTTGAATTTATTTCCTAAATCTGATCCTTTCTTCAGTCTAGTCCTCAAGAAATAAATAATCAAGGACAGACAAGTGATGTAACTGACATCATCAATGTTATAAGAGAAGCCGGGTGGATAAAATAATAATGTTGTTGAACTAAGATGTACAATATCTTTCCGTGGTAAATGAGATATGAAGGTTTCTCTCCAAGAAAGTAATTGAGTAGAATCGCTCTATTTCAATAGTTTGTTCTTGTTCAGATTATGTGACACAGTCTTTCCATTCAGTTTTATCTACTTGCACTTCATACCACAAGTTGTCTTTTCTGTATTTTCATTTATCAAATCTCTTTACTATAGTTGTAGTGTGCCGAAGATCTGGGAATTACGGGCCTAAACACCGTATCCCAATATGCTTTAATGGCACAGAAACGGGGATTTTACCTTACCTTACCTTACCTTTACTTTTACTATAGTTGTAGATTTAAGAAAGAATATAAATGTCAACTTTTGTCAGATTCTGATGTTTCAGCACAAACTCAGTAACAATTACAAATATATTAAGAGTTTAGATGACCTGGAACACTTCACGAACAAAGTTCTGTTGGACCTGAAACAAGGAAAATAAACATGGCGGTAAATAAACACACAAAAACATTTTCAAATACAAAAAAGCATGATGTACAAGGTCTTCTAGTCTGTGAGATGTGTAGATTGCTGTCTGCGAATACGCTTCCGTGATGTCGTGTCGTTAAAAGTCTTTGTTATTTTCTAAATTAGATGATATTGTCATTTTCTAAATTATGTTACATTTTTTTAAAGAGTTGTTTTCTTTTTTTTTTTTTTTTTGTAATGTATAACAACATGTGGTTTTCATTTTGTTCCTTGAAACTATTGATTATTTCGATCTCATTGACAACAGAGCACTGAGGGCCATTATTGGAGCTTGTTGTAATGGACGAATACTTAGACCATGATATAAGGTCCTTCTGCAAGTTCTTCTTCTTCTTCGTTCGCTTCTACCGCATAGACCGCTCCGTGATCCTACTGAATTTACTCCTGAGGTCCTCGATAGGTCATGTGGTTCTCCTTGTGGTCCCAAAAAAGCCCACACGAAAACCCGGAGAGGATCACAAGAAGTTTAGAGTATAGCAGGGCTTGAGCCTGCAATCTTGGTGGGTCTCAGAAGCGGGACTGCGTGACACCGTGGTTTTCGCTGCACCAGTTTAGTCTAGAGTTGGACTTTCTCATCGGAAAACTTCGACGTGTTTTGGACATCAGTATATCCCCGCCGTGTGGGAGTTGGTTGCCCATCGAGTCAAGCGCTGGACTTTCTCACCGGAAAACCTCAGCTTGATTAGGATACGCATACATAACCGCCGGATGAGAGGTGGTTGCCTATCTAAATTGCACTGGTCCAGTGTCTCCGATTTCAGCATTTTGTGGTCGTTGTCGCTACCCTTACTAGTTGTGAACAGAAAGGAGCTTTTGACCAGGTGGACAATATAACAGGTTTTTTTTTTGGTTTAGTGGTCTTGTTCTTTCTGTCTGTACTGTTGGTGTGTACAGTGTGTTAATGGGGCTTTACTTAGGCCGTATCGTATCGTAGTGATTACAATACGCTGGTGAATAACAGAGTAGTCTTTCATCTTGATCTTCGTGAGTTGAGGTTACTGGACTAGTTATACACAGAATTCCAGCTCTAACTCTCACTTGCTGGATTAGTTAAACACTGTTCCAGACATACTTCTCATCCAGGTTCTTCAAAACCTCACGTTGACGACAACTGGTACAGATAGTCAAGTAAATCCTGGGTAACGGTGACTTGGAACATTAATTGATGGAAGGACGATAATGTTGATGAAAATAACATTAAATTCGACTGCCGGCTGGTTATCCCTGCCATGTGGCCAGTCCATCCATACGTACAACTATAACGTTCATATGTTCCACGAAGACATCACACAGCTCACAAACGTCCACACAGTTACACGTTCAAACCAAGACTGATTCCACGCACTCAGCCTTGCCCCCATAATTCCCTGTCACGGGTTTTGCAGCCCACGTGACCTTCTCGAAGGATCTCAACAATAGAAAACTCAAAAAGAAAAAACCCATAATAATGCCCTTACTACCAACCCAACAATTGTTACACTAATACTGCTAAAACAAGTCCTCACACTAGTGAGTTTCACCCCGGGTTGAGTCGGTTTAGGCATATTAACACAGTATGGGTGTGTTTAGGACGTGACTGACCTCTAGAGCGGAGGTACCGTGACTTGAGTAGCCACCAAATTTCACCCCTGGTTTAAGCCGGTTTAGGCATTTTCACCAGTAGGGGTGTAGAACGGACGTGGCCGGGCTCTAGAGCAGAGTTACGAGTAGCTCTCGCTGCGAGACTACTGGACATACCGATTAAGATTAACTTTATCCTTTCCATCACCTTTTCACATCGGCTCCGCACGACAACGCTAATTATTTTGTTTGTTGTTTTTTTTTTGCATTTTCTTCATTGGCCGAGAGGAGTTTCACTCCACACGCGGCATCCGAAGAATCTCGGTAGCAATGTCTTAACCCCTGGCTTAAGCCGGTTCAGGCAAATCGCCCGCATGAGTTCAAATATGACGTGTCGATCTCCAGAGCAGAGATGTCGTGTTTTGAGCAGCCCTGATCTCGAGACTACTGATTACTTCACATAAACCTTTCTTTAACCTTTTCCACAGTGGTGCCGCCTGGCAACCCCATTTGCACATTTCTTCACTGACCAAGAAGAGCCTCACTCCAGGCACAGCAGCTGAATAATCTCGCCAGCAGCGGGCTGGCAAAATCAACCAGATAGCTTTCTTCACCGAACTACTCGGATATCTGCCGACAGACCGACCAGAGGAAAAGGAGACAGCACTCTGCTCAAAGCGGATCCCTTTCGACCCCGGCGGCAGCTGGCTCTCTCTCTCTCTCTCTCTCTCTCTCTCTCTCTCTCTCTCTCTCTCTGCTCTAACGAACGAGAAGAAATCCCGGCACTGACAACCAACGCACATTACATACTGAAGAAACGATACTCTTAGCGAAAGATGGGCCAATTTCGAGAACATCGGTCTCATCTGTTTATATGCTTAGCTCGACGGCAAACCTCTCTCTTCTGCATCGAAACACCTTAACTATCGCCTTCCGGGAAGGGAGCGAAAGCCTTTCTACCCACACACGGAACTCGAGAGCGCTTTTTCGCTAAAAGAACGGGTCGGTTTACACAACAGAAGCCCGCGTGGCTCTGCGCTACTGACATTCAAGGATTCTAAAACGAAGACAGGAAATATGAAAATTATAGGGTTGCAAACCGTCTGCATTTTAGCTGTACTCCAGGATTGAAAAGTAGATGCCATAACCCGTGTCACGCCGATCCGATGCTTTGTCTCAACATCTCTACAGCATCGGCTGCAAAGAACAACAGCTCACAGTTACAAGGAGTTCGTACAAGTACAAGTACAAGTACAAGTATATGCTTTGCTTGTTGAATATTTAATACTGCACTGAACATGAGCAATACATGAGATAACTATGATTCCAAGAGGTACTTCCAATCTAAGAAAGCAATGGTCAAGGCCAAAAGCTACCTTGCGAATTATGTCTTATTCTATCACTTAGTTAATTTAAGTACAACATAGTCTATACGATTTGTAGTAAGTTATACATTGATTCCGTTCTCTCTTTCTCTCTCTCTCTCTCTCTCTCTCTCTTTCTCTCTATTACATTTCCACGTACATATGATTCACTGACTCTACTATAGACTCTTAATGCAAACACTGAATGTAAATGATTTGAGGTATTTTCTTATTACAAATTGGTTTGATATTTATTCCTTAATATGAGAGCGTGAGAGTAATATTGTGTATGTATTTAGGTATTACTTCTATCAGAACCTGGAGAAGAATGAGAAGTAACAGTTCTCTCATGTTTCAGTTTTATCATTGCATTTTTTTTTTGTTCATTTTAATTTTATGTACGTTTGTTATACGCACAGAATGTTTGTACCAACTGATCTGGAATGTTTGGAATATAATGATAGTTTTGTTATAAAGGGCAGAATATCAAACTGGCCTGCTTGTCAAATAATTCACTCTTTGCAAATAAAGTTTGCTGTGAAGATGAACCAAATAGGAGATGTTTTTAGCAAAAAGAAGATGTGCTGCCGATTAAAACAAACAAACAAACAAACATACAAACAAACAAACATACAAACAACCAAACAAACAAAGAAAGGAATACCTTGGACATCGAGAAAAGAAAATAAAGAGCTCCTCAAAGAAGTTTCAGGAAAAAAAGACACAAAATTTTTCGGATATGTAATGAGAAGACAGAAGTTGAAGAACCTAGTGCAGACTGGAAAATTCAAGGGAAAAAGAAGGAGAGGATGGTCAAAGGTGGATTTATCAAGTGCCAGGGAAAAACCAGAGAATCAAAACACAATCTCCATGAAATAGATATATCAATCCATTTTCAAAAGTAGGGAAAAAATCTAGATTGCAAAGAACGATGGGGTAAAAATATGCTAAAGTTAACAGAAAAAAATTAAGTGAACAAATGTATAAATTTCCCACATTAAGGTATTTAGGGTAAAAAAAAAGTCTTCATTCTCTGCCGGTAATGAGAGAAAGAAGTTGTGGTACAAGGGAAGCAACTACTTACTCGAAGTTAGCAAACCAATCATTCTGGATACTAGTTACACAATAAAACTGTTTTTATTTATTTGTTTCTTTCCGAAAATCCGCCAATATCTCTGTGTCAACAACTGGTTGATTTAACTTTGCGACACGGATTATTATTATTATTATTATTATTATACGTTGAATGTGAAAACGAAAAGACCTCGATCAATGATTTTTACAAGTCAAAAGAAACGTATGTAAAAAGCACGGAAGAAGTAACTTAATAAGAAGCACTAGAAAAGTTATTTACACAAAAAAAGTATTCAAGAAGCACTGAGAAAGTTACTTGGTGCAAAGAAAGGTTTATAAGAAGCATTTAGGATTCCAAGTACTTAAATGTTACATGGAGCCAATTCTATTTTATGGGTCTATGAATAAGAGAGTACAGCGAGATGTGGATACCATAGTCATTTGAAACGGGTTTTGTAGGGATTCATACAAATTTGGGGGTGCTGCTACTCTCTATATGAATTTTTAATGTGTTAGTTCTGTCGAACAGAGGCCGAGTTCCGACAAAGCAAATGTGTCAAGTAACCGTCCTCTTAAGACTGCTGTTGTCAAGTAACTGTCCTCTTAAGACTCTGATGTTGTCAAGTAACTGTCCTCTTAAGGCTCTGATGTTGTCAAGTAACTGTCCTATTAAGACTGATGTTGTCAAGTAACTGTCCTCTTAAGACTCTGATGTTGTCAAATAACTGTCCTCTTAAGGCTCTGATGTTGTCAAGTAACTGTCCTCTTAAGACTCTGATGTTGTCAAGTAACTGTCCTCTTAAGACTCTGATGATGTCAAATAACTGTCCTCTTAAGACTCTGATGTTGTCAAGTAACTGTCCTCTTAAGGCTCTGATGTTGTCAAGTAACTGTCCTATTAAGACTGATGTTGTCAAGTAACTGTCCTCTTAAGACTCTGATGTTGTCAAATAACTGTCCTCTTAAGGCTCTGATGTTGTCAAGTAACTGTCCTATTAAGACTGATGTTGTCAAGTAACTGTCCTCTTAAGGCTCTGATGTTGTCAAGTAATTGTCCTTTTAATAATCTGATGTTATCAAGTAACTGTCTTATTAAGGCTATGATGTTGTCCAGTAAATTTTCTTTTTCCATATGATTCTACCCCTTCCCGTAGCTTGCTCCAATTAGCAATTGTGTGATTATTCTGGTCAAGGGTAAATAACCCTTGATATAACTTGAATTAATATCTCAGAGTTAGGCCCATTATGGTTGTATATTTTGTAGACTCTTTCAGACTGTTTTGTCCGTGATCACAAGTTCATTCTTTGCTCGTGAAAAGAATGTTTTGTGGTCCAGGTTTGAGACGAAAGATTCAACTCAGATCATTCGGAGTTTGACTGCTGAGAGAGAACGTGGTGTAGTCTTGTCGATGTCAGAAATGTTAATTGTGGTGGTAGCTGTGAGTTACGTATGTTATAGTTGATAGTTTGGCTGAATTATAATGGCACTATCTCAGTGACTTAGCTAGTTAGCAGTCCGGAATTATAGTGTGTTGGAGTTATGCACGTGGCAATCATCTTTTGATATATTTTCGTCGTCAATCATCATCACTATTATCATGTTCCATGTAATAAACGGATGTGAGTGCTAAGGTAATGCAGTCTTGATTGATAATCCTGTGTGCCAGTTTGTGAACGTCCTAAGGTTGTCCTGTGAAGAGTATATCATTACAGGGAATGTTCGTCATGTTGTTAGTGCATATCTGTAACGTAGTCACACTACAGTGTGGCACTCAACATGTGTGTTTAGCACCAGTGAGCAAGAAACATATACTGTTTCTGTGGTGCCGTCATGGCCACAAGAACAAAAACAAGCAACATTTCTGTTACAGTACCAACAACACATTCTGTAAACATATAAAGATTCAGATACAAACGTGGTATAGATGGATCAACCTAGATTAGTCCTCGTAGACTGATTATATTATAACTGGGAAGTCCAAAGGACGGCATATTAGAGAAGCGAAAGTGATTCTAAATGTTAGCGTCGAGACTGATTATCTTCTTGTAAATTTACATACAAGACAAAAAGCTAGAGAAACGAATACCAACTAAGAGTGCACCAGAAACAGTCAACTTGAGAAAGCTTTGTAAAGATTTGATTAGAGAGGAAGTGAATCAAGATATGGCAGACGCATTTAAGTGGCTAGAAGACAGAAGCAACGATGTAGATGAGACCTGGTAGTATCTTAAGAAATTCTTTAACTGACAGCTTAGAAAGAACATGCGGAACCCGCAAGATAGGCTAAACCAGGAGAAAAGACACAGATGGTAGAAGGAAGAAGTCAAAGAAGCAGCAGAGAAAAAGAAAAGAAGCTACAGAAAAAATGGCCACAGACTCGAAACTGAAGATTATATAACATACAGACTGATCACAGGAGCAGTGAACTGTTCAAAGAGTCACCAGGAGAGCTTTGTTCAAGCCATGAGACTTACAAAGGAGTGTTTTAAACCAACACATTGATATATGGGACGCTACATGACAGCGCCTTCACCCGCAGCTAAAGCTGACGTGTTAGATAGGAATGAAAGAAACAAAAATCTGCCTCATATATATCTTACCTCGGGAACATCTCTCACATCTGCTAAGATCACATTTGGGAGCATGAGAATGATTTCAAGTACTAGAGCTTTCAACGCCCACTTCATCTTGATCTTTTATTGCTGCCAGCAACATTAGTTCGCTAAGAACATTCCACCAGCTTTTATAGGAAGTAATGTTACAAATCATATTTACACCAAAATGGTAATCATCTATCGCTGTGTAAAGGATGTAGCTAAACCTGCATGATAAACTAGCGCATAAATTAGTGTAAAAACAAACAAGTATAATCTATAAATAGAAATTTTATTGTAAGAAAAAATTACTTAGAAATAAATTAAAAATTGTTCGTTAATAAGCGTATTATGATTCAGGTTAACCCTTGCTAGCCAAGTTACAATTGTTCTTCTTGTTTAGATACTAGACTTCCATAAACCGAGCACAAGATTTAAGAAAAATATTTTAAAATGCCCTCATCTTTCTGGTTTAGTCCCATAGATCTTCGTTTGTAATTTTCAAATGTTATACAGGCTGAAAATGTGCCAAAGGTCATTTCCCATGTGAAAGGATCAAGACCTGCGATACTCTGAACCTCTGGTGGTCCTCTCGGGGATCTCGTGTGGTCCGTTCGGGGAAAAGGGGGACGACATGACCTATCGCGGACCACAGAAGTAAATTCTACTACGGGGTGGTCTTGGTGGTAGAAGCGACCGAAGAAGAAGAAGGAGAAGAAGATTTCCCATATTAAATGATAGAACCATATTGTTTGTGTGTTATGAGTGTTGATGGCAGTGTGTGAAAATGGATGTGGAAGAGTTTTGACGAATGGTTCATTTTTAAAGGGGTTTAATTTATGTATCAAAAATTGCGTGTTTATAATGTCTTATAATAAAACTAAAGAGTTCTTTTTTAATCAGTTTTTCTGAACTACATTTATTAATAGACCAGTTGTGTCGCTTATAGAACTAACAGTTTAACAGGGTATGAGTTCATGAACTGACGAAGTGAAAGAGTTAACAATGGAAACTCGTGGAAACTAAGTATTACTGTAATGTTTTTTAGCTGCACATGTTACAGTGCAGGTTGTCTTGATTGACATGCAAGCGTTTTTCTTCTGATCTATGAATGGCATTTACTGATTGATTGTCAGAATATTATGTTCATGTACTGTTACATGGTTTATGTATGTTTCGTGCTGTGTTTTCATAGCATATTATGCGTAAGTTATGGCGCTTTATGTGATTTAATGTATTTTCGAATTTTCTGTTTGTCTCTCTGTATTCTGTCTTCCTTGCTTTTTCCACTTATTCTGGTATACATGTGTTACTAGTTTCTCATATGTTGCTGTCTGTTCTTTCCTTATACATTTTAGTTTTTGTCCCATACGTTTCTACTTTATGTTTCTTCTGTACTCTTTCATCATATACTCTGCAGCAGCGGTTCTTAAACTTTTAAACATTACAGACTCCCTAAACTTTTAACGATTACTGACCCCTATGTATTGATCAATATAGTCCTGTACCTCGAATGCCAGACAGCTGAAACTATCACCTTTGCCAGTCTGTCAGGCCTAAAGGAATATCAGTTTTCTTGCTTTGTGTTATGTCTAAAAGGGTATCAGTTTTCTAGCTTTGAGTCAAGCCTAGAGGAATATTAGCTTTCTTGCTTTCTGTTCGGTCTAAAGGGCTATCATTTTTCTAGCTTTCAGTCAGGCCTAAAGGGCTATCAGTTTTTTTCTTTGTGTCAGGCCCAGCGGAATATCAATTTTCTTCCTTTCTGTTAGGCCTAACGGCCTATCAGTTCACTTGCTTTCTGTCAAACCTATAGGAATATCAGTTTTCTAGCTTTCAGTCAGGACTAAAGGGCTATCTGTTTTTTCTTGCTTTCTGTTAGGCCTAAAGGCTATCAGTTTTCTTGCTTTACTTAGACTTTCCAAATCATTTACTGCACATACTGTTTTTATTGTTCTAGAATTTCTTTACTCTGCTTTTATCATCTTTCACAGTTATATTCAACGTATCTTGCATCTCTGTTGAGTGTTATGTGTTAAGTGTTGTGTGTATGGAAGACTAGATTCATGGCATTGTCTTGTGAAAGTGTAAAATTTTGACTTCTAGACTTTACCATGCTTACGCTAGCATTGTGACTCTGTTACACTTTCTGTAGTACTGTCAAACTATCACACACATTCTCTTTCACTTTCACACTGCTATATTCCTTTTACCACTGTCATATTATCATACTCTAGTACTGTAACACTTTCCGCACAACACGGTCACACTATCACACTCATACTAGCACTGTCACACTATCACAGTCCTTCTTTCACTGTCATATAATCATATTCCCTCCAGCATTCACACTATCAAAGTCATTCTAATACTCTCACACTAACATACTCACTCTAATACTCTCACACTATTACATTCTCTGTAATACCGTCACACTATTACACTTACTCTAATACTATCATACTATGACACTCACTCTAGTACTGTCACATTATTAAACTCACTCTAATACTCTCACACTACATAACTCATTCTTATACTGTCAGACTATCACACTCCCTCTAACACTGTACATTGTCACTCTCTCTATAACAATGTCACTCTATCACTCTCATTCTAATACTGTCACACTATCACATTCACGTTAATACTGTTACACTATCATACTCACTCTAATACTCTCACACTCACTCTAATACTGCCAAACTGTCAGAATCACTCCAACACAGTCAATCTATGACACTCACCCTAATTCTGTCACACTATTACATTCACTTTAATTCTGTTACTACATAACACTCACTCTAATAATCTCACACTATCATACTCACGTTAATACTGTCACATTTTTTAACTCACTCTAATACTGTCAGACAATCACACTCACTCTAATACTGTCACACTATCACACTCACCACTGTCACTTTAATACTGTCACACTATAACACTCACCAAAGTCACACTAACACACTTACTTTAATACAGTCACACTATCACACTCACCCTAATACTGTCACAATATCACACTCAATATAACATTATCACACGATCACACTCATTATAATACTGTCACACTACCACATTCCCACTATCACTGTCACACTATGACACTCAATCTTTCACTATCACACTATCCACACTCACTCTAGCACTGTCACACTCTCACATTCCCACTATCACACTCCTACTATCACAGTCATACAGTCACACTCAGTGTACAACTTTATCGTTGCTGCCTTTGTTATTCGTTACAGCCTCGCCCCTCCTGGAGACAGTGAAATCTTGGGACAGTGACAGACTTGTGACAGTGACAGGCCTATGATGACCCTCAGTCTGGTAACCACAAAGATCCGACTCTTCTGTCTTAAAAGTGCCAGACTCCTTCGAACTCCCCGTCCACGACTTTATCTGTAACAATATCGGGTCATTTGATTGATTTTCAGTTTAAAGACCTCACCTAGAATAATCTACATAACATCTAATCTTAGAAGAAACCATCAGGTTGTGACACCATAAAGTATGTGGGATATGACATTCCTATAGCTTGTATGTGAAGCCCTGTTTATTGTCGCACGACAATATGATTTATTTTGCAGTTATAATTCTTTTTTCTTATGCAAATGGCTCTCCGTACATATGTTGACGTTGCATGCGTCTGTTTACTTCGATGTAATTTAGCTTTACTGAAAGTCTTGTCTTAAGATTTTCACATTTCATTATCATTTGTTGTAGCGATCGTTGAAGATAGATGATTTTCCTTTTGATGAAAGAACGAAATTGCTTTCAACAGAGGGTAGAATTTGACAGATCATACTGCCAGATTTTCTATCATGAAACTCTCAACTTTCACGATTAAAATGTCTCCAGTAATGGAATGTTGGTCGTACATGAAATAAAGTGCATTTGTTATGATAATTTGGTCGTCCATGATATAAAAGGCATTCGTTATGATATGTTGGTCGTACATAATATAGAAAGAATTCGTTACGGTATGTTATTCGTACAGGATATAAAGGGCATTCGTTATGGTATGTCGGTCGTATGTGATATAAATGACATTGGTTCTGATATGCTGGCCGTACATGACATAAAGGGCATTCGTTATGATATGTTGTTCGTACATGACATAAAGAGCATTTGTTATGATATATTGATCGTACATGATATAAAGAGAATTCGTTATGATATGGTCAGCTGTACATGATATAAAAAGCATTCCTTATGATACTATTTTCCGAATTAATGGGGATGGTTGGAATTTCCCTTTTTACTTTTGTCTTTATTTCTTTCTATCTAACTTTATTTTTCGCCAGCGTTAGCGAACTTTAGATGACCAAGACCCTGTCCTACCTTTCCGTTAGTACTCCTATTAAAAAGCCTGGCCTGGATAACAGGCTGTAGTTTCCAGGGTTGTGGACTCTGGTAAAGAAGTATTTTTACATCCCTTGCATTCTAGCTCCATACTGGGATTGACAAAAGCAGCTGCTACAACCCACTCTTCATTGACACGATGCTTTGTAACAGATATTAGCTCCCCTTTATTATAGTTTTAATTTAACTCCCATGTTTGATTTCTGTTATAGTTGAAGTTTTGAGGTAACCTCCCATGAGCTATGCAAGCAGACCTTTTCTTACAACGAGAACCCGTGTCAAAGTACGAGAATTGTTGAACAATCTGGTATGGTGATTTTTGATCTGAGAGAGATCCGACAGGCTTTTTTCACTGTTGTAAGTGAGAGATCAGACAATCTTTGTTCAACGTCGGATGAGAGAAGTAATGGTTTGCCAAGTCATTGAGTGAATAAGCAAGTAGGAGAACAACATGTCTCCAGTGTTATAGTGGAACTCGCTGGCTAGTGTTGGTGTTGCCAGTGATATTTATGTGATCTGTAATTCCACCAGCAGTTTGAGATATATGAATCAACGTTTCATCAATACTTTTCTCATAATCAAGTCTCATGATTAAACCCGCTTTCAGTTTTAATGAGAGTAGTGTTTGTTTAAAGGTAGTCAAACCTGAGATGTTCAAACAATAAGAGTAATTCAGCTGTGAGATGTCCTACAATAATTTAGTGTAATTTAGCTGTGAGATATCCTAGACCTAAGTGTAATTCAGCTGTAATATATTCTAGACCTAAGTGTAATTTAGGATATCCTAGAACTAAGTGTAATTCAACTGTGAGATGCCCTGCATCTAAATGTAATTCAGCTGTGAGATGTATAATCACTAAGTGTAATTCTGCTGTGAGATGTCCTAGAGCTAAGTGTAATTCATCTATGAGGTGTCCTAGAATTAATTGTAATTCAACTGTGAGGTGTCCTAGAACTAAGTGTAACTGTGATATGTCCTAGATCTAAGTGTAATTCAACTGTGAGATGCCCTAGACCTAAGTGTAATTCATCTGTGAGGTGTCCTAGAACTAAGTGTTATTCAACTGTGACATGTCCTAGAACTAAGTGTAATTCAACTGTGAGATGTCCTAGACCTAAGTGTAATTCATCTGTGAGGCGTCATAGAACTAAGTGTAATTCAACTGTGAGATGCCTAACCTAGGCGCAGTCACGTGTCTGTTGTACAAGTAGTCACGTTGTGTGTCACGACTGCGTCTTCGTTATATGTGTCAAACATCTCACCATCTGGCAAGCTCCTGATAAAATGTAAGACTGGCACACCTGTTACTCAAAACCTTCACCGAGACACCTGTAAAATAATCCTCCTCACATTTCGGGCGAATTAGAAGAACAATTTGAGCTATGTTTCCCGTGATGTTTGCCATTTCCTGTTTTGTTTTGTTCCGTGTCTAATGGCTCCAAAACGTAAATCAAGGGACGGAACTAATGAAAATGTATGACAAGACTCGTGAACCCGTCTAAAGTCTGTTCAATCTTTACATCCTTTGACTTTTCATGACTTAATATTTGAACTGTGTATTTTGTCATATGTGACGTTTGATTTGTCTCTTTTTATCTTGTATTTTACTGCCATAGAACTGTATATTTGGTGATATGAACTACTGTGCGTGAGTTGTCTTTCTTGAAGAGTACAACTTTTCTTGAGTTGTCTCTCTTATGAATGCGCCCGCAAATTACCAAGGTGCCATAAAGTGGAAGTAAACTATTCTACTGCTGAAAATAAACTATCCATGTTTTCATTTTTGTAAGTCTCAGTGTTCTGGTTATTGAAAGACATAAGAAAGATTAGATCATATATCACTTATGACCTTGTTACAGTATGCCATTAACACTATAAAGTGTTTGTTCATGTGCAAATATAACCACTTAGAAAAAGGATTTAAAGCATTCAGCTACTCCTGGGCTGTTGATATAGAGAAGGTGCATCATCTACAGTCAACTTTGCATTTCGCAACCCTAGCAGTGAGAAGAACAACGTTTATACTCTAGAAACCTGAACAGAGTTACAGGGAATGCCAGAAGAAGTTAACCAGGCTATAAAACAGCTACAATAAATGAGATGTAACAATGAAATGTTTATTCACATACGTGAATGAAAATTACAAGATAAAGAATAGAATGTGAGACGGGGCTGCGTTCTCTGCTCGTCAATGTTTTAAAATAAGGTTTGTTCGTTCGATAGTTCGTTGTGTGGATAATGCAGCCACAATGTGGCTTCGTTCTTAACCTTCTGTGTGGCTTTTAAGTCGTATCTTGTTCTTTCTGGTGTCTTTTAAGTCAAATCTTGTTGATTTTGGTGTCTTGTAAGTCGAATCTTGTTCTTTCTTGTGTCTTTATCCAGAAATAATTCATCTATTAGTATAGTGAATTTCACTTTTCTCTTTCTTATTATGCGGTAGTTGCTATTTGATGTAAATGTTTTCCTAGATATTTGAATTCAGTAACCTGTCTGAGTTTGCTGTCATTTATACTCACGGAAAAAAAGTAAGAGTGCAAAGGTGTCAAAAGCACCAATCACGTTGTCATGGGTGAAATAAAATAACAGTTTTTCAGGAAATTTTGTTTGAATGTTATCCACTTCCCCGTGCACTATTCATGGGGAGATAACCACAGCTCCAGTGAAATCACGTGCAGTGATCCATGATTGGTTACTGACAGGAATAAAATGAGGTTAAGTGTGTAATTCTTTTCTCAGCGATCTCTTCACATAATCGTTGAAGAAAGGAGTAGTGGAAATCCAACATAAACATATTTTTTCATCATGTCAAGACTGAACGAACATCAGCGACAAACAGATGTTGAAATATTAATTGCTGGATCAACAGTAGCAGCAGTATCTCAACATTTTAATGTTCACAGAAACACAATACTACGCTTTCAAAATCGTTTTAACCAGAATAATTTTGTTGCTGACCGCCATAGAAGAGGTAGACCACGAGTTACCACCCTTGCACAAGACATCTACATTCACCTCATGCACCTTCGTAACAAGTTTCTCACGCAACATGGACTGCAAGCAACATTCCAGGTTTAAGACGTGTGTCAGGCAGGACAGTGAGGAACAGACTCAGAGAGGTAAATCTCTTACCTCATAGGCCTGCAGTTAGACCAGTACTGACAGTTCGCCACAGACAGACCTGCCTGACCTGGGCCAGGCACCACGTAGCATGGCCCTATCATCATTGGAGATGGATCCTATTCACTGACGATTCAGATTCTGTCTGCAAGGCCATGATGGGCATGCTTTAGTGTACAGGCGGAGAAGATGGGGAATGACAGGACCCTTCGAGATCCACAGAAGTAAATTCTACTACGGGGCGATCTTGGTGGTAGAAGCGAATGAAGAAGAAGGAGAATAAGATTCCCCATGTTAAATGATAGAAACATAATGTTTGTGTGGTATTAGTGTTGTATGGTGTTGTCTGAAAGTGGATGTGGAGGAGTTTTGGCGAATGGTTAATTTTTGGGATATAATTTATGTATCAAAAAATGCATGTTTCTAATGTCTTATAATAAAACTAAAGTGTTCTTTTTTTTATCAGTTTTTCTGAACTACATTTATTAATAGACCAGTTGTGTCGCTTATAGAACTAACAGTTTAACAGGGTATGGGTATATGAACTGACGAAGTGAAAGAGTTAACAATGGAAACTCCAGCAAACTGTAAGTATTACTGTAATATTTCTTAGCTGCACATGTTCTAGTGCAGGTTGTCTTGACTGACATGCAAGCGTTTATCTCCTGATCTGTGAATGACATTTACTGATTGATTGTCAGAATATTATTTTCATGTCCTGTTGCATGGTCTATGTATGTTTCCTGCTGAGTTTTCATAGCATAATATGTGCAAGTTATGTCGCTTCATGTGATGTAATGTATTTTCAAATTTTCTCTTTGTCTCTCTGTATTCTGTCTTCCTTGCTGTTTTCATCTTATTTTGGTATACATGTGTTACTAGTGTCTCATATGTTTCTGTCTGTTATTTCCTTATACATTTCAGTTTTTGTCCCATATGTTTCTGCTTTATGTTTCTTCTGTACTCTTTCATCATATACTCTGCAGCAGCGGTTCTGAAAATTTTAAACATTACAGACTCCCTAAACTTTTAACGATTACTGACCCCTATGTATTGATCAATATAGTCCTGTACCTCGAATGCCAGACAGCTGAAACTATCATCTTTACTAATCTGTTAGGCCTAAAGGGCTATCAGTTTTCCAGCTTTATGTCGGGCGTAAAGGAATATATGTTTTCTTGCTTTCTGTTATGCCTAAAGGAGTATCAGTTTTCTAGCTTTGAGTCAGGCCTAGGGGAATATTAGTTTTCTTGCTTTCTGTTATGCGTAAAGGACTATCAGTTTTCTCGCTTTCAATCAGCATTAAAGGGCTATCAGTTTACTTGCTTTCTGTCAGGTCTAGAGGAATATCCGTTTTCTTGCTTTCTGTTAGGCCTAAAGGGATATCAGTTTTCTAGCTTTCAGTCAGGACTAAAGAACTATATTTTTTCTTGCTTTACTTAGACTTTCCAAATCATTTCCTGCACATACTGTTTTTATTGTTCTAGAATTTCTTTACTCTGCTTTTCTCATCTTTCACAGTTATATTTAACGTATCTTGCATCTCTGTTGAGTGGTGTGTGTTGAGTGTTGTGTGTATGGAAGGCTAGATTATGGCATTGTCTTGTGAAAATTTAAAGTTATGACTTCTAGACTTTATCATACTGACGCTGGCATTGTGACTCTGTCACATTTTCTGTAGTACTGTCACACTATCACATTCACTTTAATACTGTCACACAATCACATTCACTCTAATACTCTCACAATATCACATTCAATCTAATGTTGTTACATTACTAAACTCACTCTAATGCTATCACACTATCACACTCACTCTAAAACAATCACACTATCACACTCACTCTAATAATGTCACACAATCACACTCACTCTAATACTGTCACACTATCACAGTCACCACTCTCACTATAATACTGTCACACTATTACACTCACCACTGTGACACCAACACACTCACTTTAATACTGTCACACTATCACATTCAGATTAATACTGTCAAAATATCACACTCCCTATAACACTGTCACACTATCAAACTCACTCTAATTTGTCACACTACAACATTCCACTAACACTATAACACTATCACATTCATTTTCATACTGTCATACTATCACACTCACTCTACTACTCTCACACTCACTCTAATACTGTCACACTTTGACACTTACACTTACACTAATGCTGTCATACTGTCACACTATCACACTGACTCTAAAACTGTCACACTATCACACTCACTGTAATATTGTCACACAATCATACTCACTCTAAATCTGTCACACTATCACACTCACAAATGTCACACTAACACACTCACATTCACCCTAATACTGTCACAATATCACACTCCTTATAGCACTGTCACACTATCACATTCACTCTAATACTGCCATACTATCACATTCCCACTATCACACTCTTACTATCACAGTCATACAGTCACACTCAGTGTACAACTTTATCATTGCTGCCTTTGTTATTTGTTACAGCCTCGCCCCTCCTGGAGACAGTGACATCTTGGGACAGTGACAGACCTGTGACAGTGACATGTCCATTATGACCGTTAGTCTTGCAACCACAAAGACCCGACTCTTCTGTCTTAAACTTGCACTTCCCCCTACGAACTCTCAGTCCACGACTTTGTATCTAACAATATCGGGTCATTTGATTTTCAGTTTAAAGACTTCACCTAGAATAATCTACATAACATCTAATCTTAGAACAAACCATCAGGTTGTGACACCATAAAGTATGTGGGATATGACATTCGTATAGCTTGTATGTGAAGCCCTACTTATTGTCGCAAGACAGTGTTATTTATTATGCAGATATAATTCTTATTTCTGATGCAAATGGCTTTCCGTACATATGTTGACGTTCCATGCGTCTGTTTACTTCGACGTAATTTAGCTTTACTGAAAGTCTTGTCTTAAGATTTTCCATTTCCTTATCATTTGTTGTAGCGATCGTTGAAGATAGATGATTTTCCTTTTGATGAAAGAACAAATGTATTTTCAACAGAGGGTAGAATTTGACAGATCATACTATCAGATTTTCTATCATGAAACTCTCAATTTTCACGATTACAATGTCTCCAGTAATGGAATGTTGGTCGTACATGAAATAAAGTGCATTCGTTATGATATGCTGGTCATACATGATATAATGAGCATTCGTTATGGTATTTTAGTCGTACATGACATAAAGGGCATTCGTTATATGTTGATCGTACATTATATAAAGAGAATTCGTTATGATTTGGTCAGCTGAACATGATATAAAGAGCATTCCTTATGATACTATTTTCCGAATTAATGAGGATGGTTGGAATTTCCCTTTTTACTTTCTGTCTTTATTTCTTTCTTTGTAACTTTATTTTTCCCCAGCGTTAGCGAACTTTAGATGACCAAGACCCTGTCCTACCTTTCCGTTAGTATTCCTATTAACAGGCCTGGCCTGGATAACAGGCTGTAGTTTCCAGGGTTGTGGACTCTGATAAAGAAGTGTTTTTACATCCCTTGCATTCTAGCTCCATACTGGGATTGACAAAAGCAGTTGCTACAACCCACTCTTCATTGACACGATGCTTTGTAACAGATATTAGCTCCCCTTTATTATAGTTTTAAGTTAACGGCCATGTTTGGTTTTTGTTATTGTTGAAAGTTTTGAGGTAACCTCCCTTTAGATATGCAAGCAGACCTTTCCTTACAACGAGATCGCGTGTCAAAGCACGAGAATTGTTGGAGAATCTGGTATGATGATTTTTGATCTGAGAGAGATCAGACAGGCTTTGTTCATTGTCGTAAGTGAGAGATCAGACAATCTTTGTTCAACGTCGAATGAGAGAAGTCCTGGTTTTGTCAAGTCATTGAGTGAATAGGCAAGTAGGAGACCAACATGTCTTCTTTGGAACTGGCTGACTAGTGTTGGTGTTGCCAGTGATATTTGTGTGATCTGTAATTCCACCAGCAGTTTGAGATATAGGAATCAACCTTTCATCAATACTTTCCACATAATGAAGTCTCATGATTCAACCAGCTTTCAGTTTGAATGTGAGTAGCGGTTGTTTAAAGGTAGTTAAATCTGAGATGTCAAAGCAATAAGAGTAATTCAGCTGTTAGATGTCCTACAATTAAGTGTAATTCACTGTGAAATGTCCAACCACTAAGTATTATTCAGATGTGAGATGTCATAGACCTAAGTGTAATTCAGTTATAATATGTTGTTCGTAACTGATATAAAGGGTATTCGTTATGATATGTTGTTCGTACATGATATAAAGAGAATTCGTTATGATATGGTCAGCTGTACATGATATAAAAAGCATTCCTTAGGATACTATTTTCCGAATTAATGAGGATGGTTGGAATTTCCCTTTTTACTTTCTGTGTTTATTTCTTTCTTTCTAACTTTATTTTTCCCCAGCGTTAGCGAACTTTAGACGACCAAGACCCTGTCCTACCTTTCCGTTAATGCTCCTATTAACAGGCCTGGTCTGGATAACAGGCTGTAGTTTCCAGGGTTGTGGACTCTGGTAAAGAAGTATTTTTACATCCCCTGCATTCTAGCTCCATACTGGGATTGACAAAAGCAGCTGCTACAACTCACTCTTCATTGACACGATGCTTTGTAACAGATATTAGCTCCCCTTTATTATAGTTTTAATTTAACTCCCATGTTTGATTTCTGTTATAGTTGAAGTTTTGAGGTAACCTCCCATGAGCTATGCAAGCAGACCTTTTCTTACAACGAGAACCCGTGTCAAAGTACGAGAATTGTTGAACAATCTGGTATGGTGATTTTTGATCTGAGAGAGATCCGACAGGCTTTTTTCACTGTTGTAAGTGAGAGATCAGACAATCTTTGTTCAACGTCGGATGAGAGAAGTAATGGTTTGCCAAGTCATTGAGTGAATAAGCAAGTAGGAGAACAACATGTCTCCAGTGTTATAGTGGAACTCGCTGGCTAGTGTTGGTGTTGCCAGTGATATTTATGTGATCTGTAATTCCACCAGCAGTTTGAGATATATGAATCAACGTTTCATCAATACTTTTCTCATAATCAAGTCTCATGATTAAACCCGCTTTCAGTTTTAATGAGAGTAGTGTTTGTTTAAAGGTAGTCAAACCTGAGATGTTCAAACAATAAGAGTAATTCAGCTGTGAGATGTCCTACAATAATTTAGTGTAATTTAGCTGTGAGATATCCTAGACCTAAGTGTAATTCAGCTGTAATATATTCTAGACCTAAGTGTAATTTAGGATATCCTAGAACTAAGTGTAATTCAACTGTGAGATGCCCTGCATCTAAATGTAATTCAGCTGTGAGATGTATAATCACTAAGTGTAATTCTGCTGTGAGATGTCCTAGAGCTAAGTGTAATTCATCTATGAGGTGTCCTAGAATTAATTGTAATTCAACTGTGAGGTGTCCTAGAACTAAGTGTAATTCAGCTGTGATATGTCCTAGATCTAAGTGTAATTCAACTGTGAGATGTCCTAGACCTAAGTGTAATTCAGCTGTGAGATGTCCTAGAACTAAGTGTAATTCAACTGTGAGATGTCCTAGAACTAAGTGTAATTCAACTGTGAGATGTCCTAGAACTAAGTGTAATTCAGCTGTGAGATGTCCTAGAACTAAGTGTAATTCAGCTGTGAGATGCCTAACCTAGGCGCAGTCACATGTCTGTTGTACAGGAAGTCGCGTTGTGTGTCACGACTGTGTCTTCGTTATATTTGTCAAACTTCTCACCATCTGGCACGCTCCTGTTAAGATGTAAGACTGGCACACCTGTTACTCAAAACCTTCACTGCGACACCTGTAAAGATAATCCTGCTCATAGTTCGGGCGAATTAGAAGAAAAATTTGAGCTATGTTTCTCGTGCTGTTTGCTATTTCATGTTTTGTTTTGTTCCGTGTCGCAATCAAGGAAAATGTACGCGTCTATAAGTCTGTTCAATGGTTACATCCTTTGACTTGCCGTTGCTTCTTTTCATGACTTAATATTTCAAATGTGTATTTTGTCATATGTGAAGTTTGATTTGTCTCTTTTTATCCTATATTTTACTGCCATTGAACTGTTTATTTTGTGATTTGAACTATTGTTGGTGAGTTGTCTTTCTTGAAGAGTACAACTTTTAATGAGTTGTCTCTCTTATGAATGCGCCCGCAGATGACCACGTTGCCACAAAGCGGAAGTAAACTTTTCTACTGCTGAAAATAAACCATCCAGGTTTTCATTTTTGTAAGTCTCAATGTTCTGGTTACTGAAAGACATAAGAAAGAGTAGATCATATATCACTTGTGACCTTGTTACAGTATGCCATTAACACTATAAAGTGTTTGTTCATATGCAATTATAACCACTTTGAAAACAGATTTAGAGCATTCAGCTACCCCTGGGCTGTTGATATAGAGAAGGTGCATCATCTACAGTCAACTTTGCATTTGGCTACCCTAGCAGTGAGAAGAACAAGGTTCATACTCTAGAAATCTGAACAGAGTTACAGGGAATGCCAGAAGAAGTTGACCAGGCTACAAAACAGCTACAATAAATGAGATGTAACAATGAAATACTTATTCACATACGTGGTATCGCTTTAGTTGTTACGTGTATCCGTTCTCGGTAAGCGTAACTTTGGTATCTGTGAGTAGGATACAAGGATTCTGGTTGTAATAAATGAGTGGATGAAAGAGGTTCAAACACGTGCCAGAGATACGGCAAGTGATGATGTGGCAGTTTCTTGCTGTGCGTAAAACTAATGTGATTGTGTACTGCGCATATATGTATAATTATTATATGATAATTTGTTGTAAACAACATTACTATACGACTAGAAGCGGTTTTTTTTCATAAATCCAACAATTATGATTGCTCATTAAACACACAACTATTGTGACTTATTACTGTGATATTGCCTCTTTTAGACTACTCTAACAATATACTAGATTAGTCTAAAAGAGGTAATATCTCTAATAGTAAAGGTACTTGATTATTTCCCTTGTTGTAATATCGATTTTTAGAATGTCATCTCATGCTCATCTGGAAAAGTTAAGTCAGCTCAGGTGACTTTGAAGGGTAGCGTAAATTTGAACGGGATATCTGAGCTTAGTTAGGATAAATTTTTAGGTGTAAATACAACAAACTAAATGTAGTAATAGAGACTTAGTTTTTTTTTAATTCTTTTTTTTAAGAAACCAAAGTTTAGAATAACATGATTATTCACGTGAAGTGAGCCTTTCGTCATAATAGAATATTCGGGAATCATCGGAAGATTTAGTATGGGATAATTAAGCTTGAGCAAGTTTTATTAGGTAGGATTTTTGTAACCATTTTTGCTCCGTAGTCATGTTTTCCAGTAGAGACGTTTGCAAGTTGTCAGTTTCAGTTACGTAGTAGACTCAGTTTCGGTTACGTAGTAGACTCAGTTTCAGTTACGTAGTAGACTCAGTTTCAGTTACGTAGTAGACTCAGTTTCATTTACGTAGTAGACTCAGTTTCAGTTACGTAATAGACTCAGTTTCAGCATTATGTACTTTGCTAGAAGTTTTCTTTGTTAGTGAAGTGTAAGCTGTTTAGTAGTGTTGTCCTTATCAGGACAGAACTGTGTTGTTTCACGAAATGTTTTGATATGAATTCTTGTACTTGGACTATTATTACTTTCATGGAGTTTTCTAGCTGTTAGTCCTGTCTAGTGAGTGGGACGTCCTGGCAAAGTTTACATACGTGACACATACATACGTTTGTTGTAGCATTTTCGATCCTGGCATTGTTGTTGTGTCACTCGGGGTGTACCATAGTGACAAGA
>CM019710.1:7745717-7806041 GCA_009760885.1 Achatina immaculata
TAGAAGGCTGTGGAAATGAATAGAAGTTTGCTGTTTGTTATAAATAAATACCGAGGCAACGCCGGGTAATCAGCTAGTTTCTTAATATATTTTTTGGTGGGAAATGGTAATAGATTATATATGTATATTTTCATGTCCCTTGCGGAACTTTTCCTCCCTAACAGCACTCCTGTAGATCTATCGGTTGTGAGCAAGATGGACTACTGCTTATGAATCCATTAGCAGATCATCAACGATGTCTTGCAGCTATCTACGACTTAATCTTCCTCTCTTTCTTTTTCTTTTTTGATGATCTGCAAATGGATGCATCAGCAGCAGGCCATCTCACAACCGAGAGGAGGCTTAGAGGAGTGCTGTTAGGGAGGCAAACTTCCGCAAGGGACATGCAAATGAATGAATAGAATAGAGAAAAGTTAATTGTTATAGTTTTTATTTCAAAGTTAGTAATGTTTTTATGTAACTTTGTAATGTTTGCACTATTAAAATGATGTTGAAGGACTGGAAATGAATGAAGATTACAAGATAAATAACATAATGTGAGACGAGGCTGCGTTCTCTGCTCGTCAATGTTTTAAAATAAGGTTAGTTCGTTCGATAGTTCGTTGTGTGGATATGGCAGCCACACTGTGGCTTCGTTCTTGATCTTCTGTGTGGCTTTTAAGTCGTATCTTGTTCTTTCTGGTGTCTTTTAAGTCAAATCTTGTTCTCCCTTGTGTCTTTTAAGTCGAATCTTGTTCCCCCTTGTGTCTTTTAAGTCGAATCTTCTTCTTTCTGGTGTCTTTTAAGTCGAATCTTGTTCTTTCTAGTGTCTTTATCCACAAATAATTCATCTATTAATATAGTGAACTTCACTTTTCTCTTTCTTATTATACGGTATTTGCTACTTGACTGCCCTTACCTTTATGTAAATGTTCTTCCTAGATATTTGAATTCAGCAACCTGTCTGAGTTTGGTGTCATTTATACTCAAGGAAAAAGTAAGTGTGCAGTGGTTTCACGAGCACCAATCACGTTGTCATGGGCGAAATGAAATCAAATTTTTTCACGAAGTTTTGTCTGAGTGTTGTCTACTTCCCCGTGCTGCAAGAAGTTATGTCTGAGTGTTGTCTACTTCCCCGTGCTGCAAGAAGTTTTGTCTCAGTGTGTCCACTTCCCCGTGCTGCTCAAAGGTGATCCCGCTATTCATGGGGAGATAACCACAGCTATAATGAAATCACGTGCATTGATCCATGACTGGTTACTGACCACTGGTAAAATGAGGTTAAGTGTGTAATTCTGTTCTCAGACATCTCTTCACGTAATTGTTTAAGAAAGGAGTTGTGGAATTCCAACATAAACATCTTTTTTCATCGTGCCAAGACTGAACGAACATCAGCGACAAATAGATGTTGGGATGTTAATTGCTGGATCAACAGTAGCAGCAGTATCTCAACATTTTAATGTTCACAGAAACACAATATAACGCCTTCAAAGTCGTTTTAACCAGAATGGTTCCATTGCTGACCGCCATAGAAGAGATAGACCACGAGTTACCACCCTTGCACAAGACCGCTACATCCACCTCATGCACCTTTGTAACAGGTTTCTCCAGGCAACATGGACTGCCAGCAACATTCCAGGTTTAAGACGTGTGTCAGGCAGGACAGTGCTGGACAGACTCAGAGAGGTGAATCTCTGACCTCATAGGCCTGCAGTTAGACCAGTACTGACAGTTTGCCGCAGACAAACCTCCAGATTCTGTCTGCAAGGCCATGATGGCCGTGCTTTAGTGTACAGGCGAAGAGAAAAAAACGAAAGAAGGAATCCCTTATTATACTCAACCACTGCAGCATACATCAGCCCCTTCACAAATCCTACGAAACGTTTGTCCATGTATACTATGAGAAGATTAAAATGACCAGAGTTTCTCAACCTAATAAAGTGACCACCCAAATTAGAGTCTCTGTGGATTTAAGGTAGGGTAGCGAAAAGAGATTATGATAAATTTTGGATTATTTATGAAGTATGCTTATTCAATGGCGATGGTAAGTTTATGGCTCATCGGTTCAAGAAAAGTTAGGGAACGCTACTTTAGAATAAGAATAGAAAAGAAAGTCTAAAACGTCTTTCCATGTAATGAGAAGGATAATCATTCTTTCATTTGCATGTCCCTTGCGGAACTTTGCCTCCCAAACACCACTCCTGTAGGCCTCTCGGTTGTGAGCAAGATGGCCTGCCGCTGTTGCATCCATTTGCAGATCGTCAACGATGTCTCGCAGCCATCTTCGTTTTGGTCTTCCTATCTTTCTTTTTCCCATTATGTATCCTTCCATTAGGTCTTCTCTAAATTATCATGACGTTTAATGTGTCCAAAATAGTTTTGTTTCTTTAATCCTCTTTACTAGCCAGCCTTCTTCAATGTTAAGCTCTTGTAGTATAGATATATTTGGGTTTTTTTTTTGTGTCCACGATATTTGGAGAACTCTTCTGTAGCATTTACATTCAAAAGCATTTGTTTGTTTCTCAGCTGTTTTGTAATGTGTCCAGTTCTCACAGGCATATGTTGCGATGGGAAAGATGCGTGCCATTAAAAATCTTATTTTTGTGGTTCTGTTTGCTCCTCTCCACAGATTCTTTATTTGTTTTACTTTCTGAAGAGCGATAGATGTCCTTTTAACTTCCCTCATTGTATCTCCGTTATTAGTTATTAGTGATCCAAGATATTCAAAACTCTCCACTTCTTCCAGTTTTTCCTCATTTATACATATTTCAGCTATCTTGTTTGTTTTGTCAGTTGTCATCAATTTAGTTTTCTTCGCATTAAGATAGAGGTTTTGCTCTTCGCCGTTCTTACGGACTGACATAATTAGTTTTTCCATTTCGTTTAGTTTTGTGGACAGTAATACTGTGTCACCAGCATATCTAATCTCTGGTATTACATAACCTCCAATTCTTATGGCATCGTAATATTCTTTGTCTACATCTTCTCTAACATTCCTCATTGTATTTTCAGTATACAAGTTAAATAAGTAAGGCAACAATATGCACCCCTGACGGACCCCTTGTTTTATGTCACACCAAGTTGTTGTTTCATCAGTTATTCTTACTGCTGCTTGTTGGTCTAGATACAACAGTGATGTTAATTGTATCAAATGTGTTGGAAATCCCATTTTTTCCATTATTTTCCAAAGAATCTGGTGTTGTACACAATCAAATGCGAAGGATAATACAAAGATTAATTCTCAATGACAGAATGTTCTTTGACGTGGCCCTTTCTGGTTAATGTTGTCATCTTATATTCTAATAATAGAACTCATAATTTGTATAAAAACTTATACATGACTATAGAAAAATAATTTTTGACCAAAAAAAACAATAATTCTAAACACATCTCTGCCACAATGAGAGAAATAATGAGTAGTTCAAGTTCAGTAACAGCTATCAGGATGTTATCAAGCTAGTTTTTCTGAAACTGGTGATATAAATAGTGATCATTTTCAAAGAAAGATAAAAGATTTTTACATGTTCTTATTATCATGATATTATTGAGAGCCCACTGTAGAAGTTAGATTATTATTTATGAATTATCAACTATCAAGTATTGATTTATTTGTACTTGGAAGAGGAGAAAAAAATGTGTAATAATTTAAAATTATTTTTGACTTTGCTAATTCTGTAAAACAATTTATTAGCTCTAAACCTGAAGTAGTTTTCTCTCTATACAAATGAGTACTAAGATATTTATATTATCAAAAGATGTTCCATGGATGATTTGAAGTTCAACTTTGTTCGTTTATTGGTCATCTCTGTATGTTGTCATCTCTAAATATCTCTTTGCTGTGACATATCTGTACTATATAATTTGTAAGTTTCGATTGTTAATATTGTTTTTTAAATGTTTTGTTTAAAACAAAAAAACTTACTTCTCTGTCGGCATTGGGAAGAATGATTGACTCGATGGCGGTAACAACTTTCAAAACATCATCAACCCAGTTCTCCTGGAGCTAAAGAAAGTATCTATTACTTGTGTTTGAGACTGCTCTCCTCCCAATAAAATGTTATTGTAATTTTTTTTTTTAGTGTAAACGATTTTTTAGAACTCTTCCGGTGCAATGTTATACATAAATTTTTAACGTTTCTAAACAAGACTCGGATGTGATGGATTTTCTTTCACCTTTCACCTTTACATGTAAAACGTAGGGTAGAGATAGATTGAGTATGATGGATTAATTTCAGGTAAATTATAGCCGTGTCCATTGTGTGTTGCTTGTAGGGCTGAAGACGCTTGTCCGATGGGGCAATCAGCGATCCATAGCTGATATGCTAGCTTCAGGGTTAGCGGTCCATAGCTGATATGCTAGCTTCAGGGTTAGCGGTCCATAGCTGATATGCTAGCTTCAGGGTTAGCGAACCATAGCTGATATGCTAGCTTCAGGGTTAGCGAACCATAGCTGATATGCTAGTTTCAGTGTTAGCGAACCATACCTGATATGCTAGCTTCAGGGTTAGCGAATCATAGCTGATATGCTAGTTTCAGGGTTAGCGAACCATAGCTGATATGCTAGCTTCAGGGTTAGCGAACCATAGCTGATATGCTAGTTTCAGGGTTAGCGAACCATAGCTGATATGCTAGTTTCAGGGTTAGCGAACCATAGCTGATATGCTAGCTTCAGGGTTAGCGAACCATAGCTGATATGCTAGCTTCAGGGTTAGCGAACCATAGCTGATATGCTAGCTTCAGGGTTAGCGAACCAGAGCTGACCAAGACCCTGTCCCACTTCTCCGTGGTACCACCAGTAACAGGCCTAGATGGCTAACAGGGCAGGGATGGCCAATTGTCCCCATGGTGGTGGATTGTGCTAAAGAAGCATTGTAAACTCTCAACTTTTTATTTTTAGCTGTACTTTGGCACTGAAAAAGTAGCTGCCATAACCCGACGTCACGCCGATACGATGCTGTGTCTCGCCATCTCTACATCATTGGCTGCAAAGAACAACAACTCGCAGTTACAGGGAGTTCTTACAAGTACAAGTATGTGTGTTGCTTGTTGAATATTTAATACTGCACTCAAATTGAGCAATACATGAGATAACTTTCTCTCTCCCTCTGTCTCTATCTGTTTCTCTGATTGTCTCTTTCTGTGTCTGTCTCTCTCTCTCAATTTCTATCTGTTTCTCTGATTGTCTTTTTCTGTGTCTGTTTCTCCGTCTCTCTCTCTATTTCTGCCCTGGGCACTTAAGGTTCAGAGAGAGAGAGAGAGATTTTACTGAGCGTATTTGTCTTCCAGATAGTAGACAGTGTATGGAAAGTATTGGAAGTCATTGCAATGCGGGACATGATTTCTGGTGTTATATCACCCGAGGTTGACATTTCGCGACACCGAATAACATTGGTAAGAGGACACAACCCTGTCTCACACCTGGCTCAACTGGAAACCAATTGGAATTCCCAGAAATTGTTTGTTCGTGAAATCGAGTACAAGGTTTTTATGATGCGGATGTATTTAAGTTGGAAGCCATAGATACCCAGCAGCTTCCAAAGCGAGGGGCGGTGTAGGCTATCAAACGCTGTCTGAAAGTCAACCAAGCTGATAATAAGATGTGATTGGAATTCCACCAACTCTTCAATAATGGATCTAAGCGTAAATATATGGTCGATACACGACCGATTTGGTCTGAAACCCGCTTGTTCTTCTCTAAACCTCGCGTCCAGCGCTTTCTTTACACTCTCAGAGTATCAGTCTACAAAAAACGTTTTCCTGGAACCGAGAGAGCTACTGTAATACTGTACTTATTTTTCTATCTTTAAAAATGCTTCTATAGATCTTACTGTCTAAGGGATATAATCGAAGATAATTTTACTATTTTGACCCAATGATTAAAGCCCTTACTTAATTATGTTCTAGAGGGTCAGGAAAAGGTCAGTTAGAGACCTTGGGAAATCTTGGAAAGTTGCGAACTTCTAATGACATGTTTTTATCAAAGGTTTAAGTGGGAAACTTGTCCAAGGTCAGTAAACAGGCAACTGCTCGAAGTTTAGACTTTTTCGGGAGAAGAATGTTCACGAAACAGAATTTAGGTTGTTTTCTTTTTAGAGAATTATCCAAGGTCATAGGCAGGCATTTTCGCATGGGTTGGGTTCCTCGTGAGAAGTAAACTTGGGGGAACTTCGATTAGAAATTTTGATCATATTTAAGATGATGTTTTTATGCAGGAGTTTATGATAGAATGAAATTATGGATGATCAGAATTATATTATGCTTGTTGGAATAGATCAGATAATGAGAGTTGATAGCTGAAGTTGAGTTATCGTCTAACAGAATGTGATCTAGTATTTTTCTTTTTCACGGATCCATGGACCGCATCTAACGTTGTTAATATTTTTGTGAAGTAGACATGTAGAACTACAGAATGTGAATAGTTCTTCTTTTTGAGATATCGCTAAGACCTATAAGTCTGATAATTGTAATGTGATTTTTGTATGCAGATCCATGGAGACATTTCGTGAGACAATTAGTGTAATCTTTATTATATCATATTGAGTGTTTTGCTGATCTATTTGAGAGTGAGAGTGATACACTCCCTCCCCTTATGGCAAACCTAGCTCTTGCCCGGTGAGTGGAGCTGTCTGTTCATTTGCTTTATGCTATATTTTCTCATCTTCATTATCACCACCCATTTTATCCATAATAAACATGTGTTATTGCTGATACACAAATGGGTGTTAAGTGGTTCTCATACACTCTATTTGCTACATTCAATAGCAAATTTTCAGAATTATTTATTATTTCACCAACAACATTCCGCTGATCGACATGAAATTATACTACAATTGTTATTTGCATTTTGCTTAAGAAACCTGGGGATGTGTATGTTCTTTGGGTTTTTTTGTTTGAAGATTGCTTGTTTCGTAAACTTATACTTTATGACTGTGATTAAAAAAACATTAAAACAAATAAGAGAACAGACAAACGAAGATGATGTATGTACAGGAGATGAAGGAAACAAGACCATGGGGTATACCAAGATAGATATGGAACAACAACAAAAAAGAGAATATATAGAAAAAATTGGTGTCATCAGCTGGAGAGAAAAGAATAGGAATAGAGAGGAACGAAGAAGAAATGTATCTGCGGTGATGAGCGTTAATGGCTTGGAAATCTGAAGAAGAAGAAGAAGGAGAAGAAGAAGCACAAGAAGAAGAAGAAGAAGCACAAGAAGAAAAAGAAGCACAAGAAGAAGATGATGAAAGAAGAAGAAGAAGAAGACAAAATAACAAAACTCTTCAAGAAACAAAATTATCAACCTGTTTTCCAAGGAGTTGCAAACAAAAAACTATATTTAAACTAACATTGAAGAAAAAGGAAACAAGCAGTAATGCAAAAAATAACAAGAAAACATAATAAAATGAACAGAAGTAATGATATAGAAAAAAGTCTTTCTTCTTTGCAAATAACAAGTGAAACATAGAGTGTTTTGGTAGAAGAGAATATCTTCAGATTGTCATCAAGATAGTCTTTCTACAGTTCATCTTTTAAAAAATATTTTTGCGTCATTTGTTATTTCACAAAAGAAGAAACGAAAAAGGAAAGAGAATAACAATGGAAGAGTATGTTTTTTTCTGTTTACGCTTCCAAACAAATGTGAGGAAAAAAGAGAATTGCGAATCGGTTGAGAATTGAACACATTCACAGCGTCTTTCAACAATTTCTGTAGCAGGTGTATGAAGGATTCAAATATGAAAGCAATTTTACCTTTAAAAATGGTAATTCTGTCTTCATATCTCGTGAAGATAACAAGTTGCATACTAAATATACAACGAATTAAATATACAACATACTAAATATACAGCAAACTAAATATGCAACAAAGTAAATATGCAACATACTAAATATACAACATACTAAATATACAGCAAACTAAATATGCAGCAAACATGCACAGAAGTTTGACGTAAGGTTTCTAGTGCTGTTAGTTTGTCTAGATTCATACCTGACAGCTTTTCAAGAACCAGCTAACTGAAGTTTTATTTTGTTTTTGTGTGGCAAATACATCGGTAGAAGCAATGCATCTTGTTGTGTATAGAGCAACAATTCCGTTAACAGAAACGAATGTGTAAGTTTTGTGTTGAGGTATAACAAAAGGATGTTTAGAAAGAAGGGATCTGGTGCAGTAAACAGAATAGAATAACACGTTGAAACGATAACAAGAACAAACATTGTCTTACGTCTCTCTTTCCACCTCCAAGGACGCCAGTTACGATTGGAACAACAATTGGTTCAAGATCTAAAACGACCTTAAGCAGTTCTTCAGCAGAGTTCTGTTTGAGCTGAAACAAGCAAAATCAACATGGCTGTAAATAAACAACAAAACCTTTTCAACGAAAAACGAGCATGATGTAGAACGTCTTCTAGTCTGTGAGATGTGTAGTTTGATGTCTGCGAATAGCTTCTATGATGTCGTGTCGTTCAAGTTTTTCTTCATTTCTAAATTATATGAGATTTTTTTTCTTTTCTAAAGAGTTTTTTTTTCGTTATGTATTTCATTTTGTTCCTTGAATTTATTTATCACTTCAGACTCATCCATGTTGGAGCTTGTTGCGATGGTCTATGATGTAAGCATATAATTAACACATATTTATTAGGACTTAAAGAAATAGTGAAATGTTTTTCCGTGTAGTGAGAGACATGTTGTGGCACTTTCACAAAGTTTACAAGAAATAGACCTCGGAGATATGCAAAACTAAGAGGAATATTAAACTATCGCTTCTAGTTTTGGTATTATAAACATTGTCACAGGATTCAGTGAAAATTCAAAGATTCTAGAAATAACTACAGGATTTAATGAAAATTCAAGCATTCTACAAACAGCTACAGAATTTAGAGAAAATTCGAGGATTCTAGAAATAAATACAGGATTTAGTGAAAAGTGTCTGTATAAACACTCTATTTTGTAATATTTCTAGGATTTTAAAACTAAACACCGGATTTAGTGAACATTTTAGGATTCTAAAATATACACAGGATATAGTGAAAATTCTAAAGTGTACCATCTTCTCTCCCTTGTAGTTAGACTTTCACAATTATGGGTAATATTAGTTAACAAAGTTCTTTTTTTCCTCTTTTTAATATCTTATTTGCATGGAGTTGGACAAGAGCTGTTCTGCAAACTGCTACAAAGAACTATAGAAGATTTACTACAAAGAACTATAGAAGATTTACTGCAAAGAACTATAGAAGATTTACTACAAAGAACTAAAGATTTACTACAAAGAACTAAAGAAGATTTACTACAAAGAACTAAAGGAGATTTACTACAAAGAACTAAAGAAGATTTACTACAAAGAACTAAAGAAGATTTACTACAAAGAACTAAAGAAGATTTACTACACAGAACTAAAGAAGGTTTACTACAAAGAACTGAATAATAATCAGCTTCCTGTGGATTAAAATCACCGACATGAACAATTTATGTAAATGATAAGTAAAACAGCTGCATGAAGGAGACATTTGAATCAGCCGCAAGGCAATACAGCGATGTAAAGAAAGAAGAGACCAGAGAGCGATATAGAAATATCGGCTTCAATGTGAGTACTAGAGCAGGATATACTTCTTTTCTTTTCTTTTTGTGGAGGGCTATCTTGTTCCCACCTTGTCTGCCTCGATGATGGCGCTACGAGCAATTGTTCTCCAGTTTTAGTGCACTTGTGTGGCATGAAATATATCTCTAAAAAGTCTGTTGATATTAGCTCAGCGGTGTTCCGAAGGTTATCTTTGCCTCACTTAGTTTTCATCAACAGTAAATATGTCTGCCCTAAGAATCTTCTGTTAGAAGACTATGTAACAGAAATGTCTCGCTCTTGGGAAAATTGCGCGTATCTTAAGTCCCACCTAGTTCAGTTCTGGGACAGATATTAGGCATCGTGAAAGTTATCTAAGTCCTGCCTAGTTCATGTGTGGGACAGATATTAGGCATCGTGAAAGTTATCTAAGTCCTGCCTAGTTCATGTGTGGGACAGATATTAGGCATCGTGAAAGTTATCTAAGTATCTTGTACATAAAAACATAACATACAGAAACACATATAACATACGTCAAACTAAAATTTTAAAGAATCTACAATCTACACACAAACACGCTTTATAAGAAAGGGATAGATGCAGGAAATCTATGGCTCATGTTCTGGATAGAGTGTCTCTAGCATTCAGCTTCTTACAAGTCACAACTAAATTCTGACCTTTTTTTTTCTACTCCCTTTTTTAATTGATTACTTACAGACCAGTATTATTTGCCCGCAGGTAAAGTATGAAGGTGCAAATTCGTGTCTCCATGCCATTAGGCATACTAGGGTTACAGTGTTAGGCGCGTACTTCCTCAACCTTCGGTACCTGAAAGTCTGATGTGGTCAGCATCGCACCTGGCAGTTGTTTACCTTCCCAGATTTCTCTGATACACATTTTTAGAGGCTGGCTGGACCCCCTGGCCTTTTTTTTCTTGGGTGTGCCAGAAAAGAATCCCGCTGCTGAGACTTGAACTCGGTACCACCGAGCCTCTAACCACTCATCTAACCAGACCACGACTATGTACCAAAAAGCAAGAAAACGTAAACTACCACTACAACCATAACCGAAAACTAAAATATAGCATCATTTCTTATAAATAATCTTACAACTCTTGTAGAAATGTGCAGAAATGTCGGATGCTAATTGTCCAGACTTTGAAAACTGATAAATATATCCTGTCACACGGTGCGGGTGACTTGTCGTGGCGTGACAGCTTGCGGACCCTGACCATCCCCAGAGCCACACCAGCGGGGGTTTAACTCCTGGCAGGTCCAACCAAGCTGGGAGGGTCTGCGCAGGTAGGGGTCAGACGAAACTTGCACCCAGATCCTCCAGGGTGGGGGTTGGAGCCTGGGCCCAAAGACCCCATCTCCATAAAGGGAGTAGTACCACGGAACATATAAAGAAGCCTCGAAATTGGACGGATAAAAATGGATTGTCACCAACCAGAGAGAGAGAAGATTAGCAATAGAGAGAAGAGGAGGTGAACTTTATCTGCAGCAATGAGCCTTAATGACTTAGAAAGCTGAAGAAGAAGAAGATACATATATCACCTCTCTGGTTCCAGTTCCTCCAGTAAGAGCGATGATTAAGTTCTCTATCGTTTTTATTAGGTCACTCAGGTCGTTAGCTTGAACCCATTATACAGTTCCATTATACAGTGAAGAACATGACCGAATTGCTGAGATAGTTTCCATTATAAAGTTAGAATATGCTCGAATGCCTGGGATAGATTCTATTATACAGTTAAGAACATGACCGAATTGCTGAGATAGTTTCCATTATAAAGTTAGAATATGCTCGAATGCCTGGGATAGATTCTATTACACAGTGAAGACGCAAGGTGGTAGAGAATGCATTCTAATTTTTTTTAAAGTGTTCTTTTACCTTTTCATGATATCAGAGTTCTGAAAAACCTCCAAGATCTATATTCTATAAAAACTCCAAGATCTATGTTCTATAAAGGTTCCATGTTCTATGCAACCTCAATGATCAAAGTTTAATGAAAGCTAAATGTTCTATAAAGGCTCCAAGATCTATAAAATATCCAAGTTGTCTTGTTTGTGATGAAACTGATTATCATTTACCTTGATCATTATGTGACTTACGTGTTGTTTTTATGTATGTGAACTGTGCTGCCTTGATGTGTTTAATTCTCATATTTAGGTAAAATTCATGTGCTAGCCAGCTGGGCCCATATGAAAGGGCTAGAACCTGGGTAGAGATATTTGCAGGAGTGTAGTCTGGAATATCATGCACGATTGTACTTAATAATGAGAATGAAACATATGATAGTCATATTTATGAATCTCAAATACCAACTAATTTTAAAACATATTACACTTTAACAGACTTTTCACTTTTGAGAAAAACTGACGTATCTTGGTACTAAATTTTGTTATGTTGGTCTACACAGAAGCACTACACCCGTGCCTGTATACTGAGTGTTTCACTGTGTAAGACCGGGAAGGTCTAGCCAGGTTCTGAAAGCAGGCAGTGGCTGGAGTCACTGCAGAGATCAACCATTCTCAGAGTCACCCTCATCTATGTTCCTGGGTATGTAGAGAACTGAGAGAGCTGAAAGGTTGGCTAGCTCGGCCACCATCGCAGATGGACAACCACTAGATAAAGCTGATAACGTTAACGCTCTCGGAGAGACAGGCAGAGTGGAGGACTTCTAGCGCGATGAATCTACATCGCTGCTTAGACTGAGAAAAACATAATCAGATTAGTTTCTGCTATAGATGTAGTTTTTTTTCTTCCAACATCTAGTGTTCAAAGATGCAATTTATTTACTGAAACTATCATCATAATGTGTAATGCGGAACGACCACTGCAGCAGTTCTTGACGCGTTGTTGCAGTGAGAGTTTGGCAAGCTTTAATCTGGTTGTCCAGGTTGCGGGCTGGTCATCGAGGGCTGTCATGACTGGAGGTGGAGGAGGTGGAGTTCACCTCATCCTGTACATATCGTTTAAATTGTCGTTTCTCTTTTCCTTTCTTATACTATATTTCTAACAAACGTCTTTCTCCTTTCATCAATTATAAAAACTCTTTGACGTATAGAGCAAATGCAACAGTATAATGACATACACGATCATACAAATGCCCTGAAATTCATTATATGAGATCTAGTAGTATTTTATAGGGCAGAAAGAGGCATCAGCCACATGGTTATCCACAGCTTCGGCTTCTATTGATTTTTTGTTTCATCTATTTCAGATAAATTTACATCCGTTTCTGTTGAGGGACATTTAGAATATTTAGCTTGATATTATTTAGTTTTAGAGAAAACCGTCTTGGAATGGTACATAATGGGAAAAAGAAAGAGAGGAAGACCAAGGCGAAGATGGCTGCAAGACATGGTTGATAATCTGCAAATGGATACATCAGCAGCAGGATATCTTGCTTACAGCCGAGAGGCCTACAGGAGAGCTGTTAGGGAGGCAAAGTTCCGCAAGGAAATGACTGACTGAGCTTGATATTTAGGGCATTTAGAATATTCAGCCTGAGCTGCTGATTTGCTAAGGGAAAGAAAACATAGAAAGTGAGATCGAGGAAGGTTTAAGCTGACAGAGGGAGTGGGCCTTACCTTTGCTAACGGTGCTGCGGTGATGGTGCCCACCAACAGCAGGAATATAAGTGCTGACCACATGCTTTTGTCAATGTCTATGCCACTGACTGCAACAAGAACAAAGACATAGACATGAAGGCATTGACCGTACTAAACAAATTAAAAATCAATAGAATTAATAATACAGAACAAAATTATTTCCTAACACATTTTAACGATCAACTGATTAATAATTAATTAAAAACCGCAGCCCTCATTAAAGTATTTTGAGTATACCCAAATCATTAACTCTCGTACTTCGGCAGGTCACTGGAAAAGCTAGACAACAACAGGAAAAACTAAGGGAAAAGGAAAGAAAAAAAGAGACGAAGGCGACGGCAGTAACTGAACTGGTGGTTCACCAAGTAACAAAAGGGATTCGAAAGTTAACAATTCTGATTTCAAGATACCAAGGACCTGGCAAAATGGAGAGGCGTTAACTTTGACAGTGCTTCTGACGAATGCGCGAACACGCAGAAAATCTGTTAAACTAGGACTGAAAACGGAGACATAAATATCATGGAAAAGCTCTTTGTCCTGAATGCGTACGTATGAGCCAGTGCGTAAGTGTCTGTCTTGAATACATGTAAGTACATTTGGGGGGTGGGGGGGGGCGTTCACGTAAAAGTACCTGATAAAGTTGAGGTAACGTAAACATTACGACAAGTCAAGGAATATGACACAAATATGCGGGACAGAAACATGGGTTTGACAATAAATTATCAGTTGATTTCAGGTCAAGTCCAGGAGAAGAGTTGAAGTCACCCATCACAGATGGTTATAATCATTCATCGCAGATGGTTATAAATCATCCGTCACAGATGGTTATAATCATTCATCGCAGATGGTTATAAATTATCCGTCACAGATGGTTATAAATCTTCCATCATAGAGGGTTATAAATCATTCATCACAGAGGGTTATAAGTCTTCCATAACAGAAGTTTATAAATCATCCATCACAGAGTTTTATAAATCTTCCATCACAGAGTTTTATAAATCTTCCATCGCAGAGTTTTATAAATCTTCCATCACAGAGGTTTATAAATCTTCCATCACAGAGGTGTATAAATCTTCCATCACAGAGGGTTATAAATTTTCCATCATAGAGGGTTATAAATCTTCCAACGTGATAAACTAAAGAGAAGATTGAAAATATTTGTAATAGAAGCTGTCAGTATTGCAGAATGAATTAAGCTTTACCGATATAGGGAGTGTACAGTAGCACCGAGATGATGACGACGACGACGACGACGATGATGATGATGATGGTGGTGGCTTTGTATGGTGAACTTGTGGACAGAACGAGCTGACGTGGATACTAAGACTGAGAAAGAAAGAGATTTGGTAAGTCATCTATGAGAAGATTTTATGTCACCCACAAGATCTGAGAATCTTGAATCTAGCAGTTAGCATCATCATCACATTCAGGGGACATGCCCAGACATGCTTGGCTCTCTGTTTCAGCAACCACCCAGACATGCTTGGCTCTCTGTTTCAGCAACCACCCAGACATGCTTGGCTCTCTGTTTCAGCAACCACCCAGACATGCTTGGCTCTCTGTTTCAGCAACCACCCAGATATGCTTGGCTCTCTGTTTCAGCAACCACCCAGACATGCTTGGCTCTCTGTTTCAGCAACCACCCAGACATGCTTGGCTCTCTGTTTAAGCAACCACCCAGACATGCTTGGCTCTCTGTTTAAGCAACCACCCAGAACTATTAACTCTGACCGTTGGTTCATTCTGGCAAACTAGAATCCTACCAGCCCGCCACCCAGCTCTTCCCCCTTTCGTCCTCTGTAGGCATATATTGTCTTTCGTCCTCTGTAGATATATATTGTCTTTCGTATTCTGTAGATATATATATATTGTCTTTCGTCCTCGGTAGATATATATATATATATATATATATATTTATTGTCTTTCATCCTCTGTAGATATATATTGTCTTTCGTCCTCTGTATATATATATATATATATATATTATCTTTCATCCTCTGTAGACATATATTGTCTTTCATCCTCTGTAGACATATATTGTCTTTCGTCCTCTGTAGATATATATTGTCTTTCGTGCTCTGCTAATATATATTATCTTTCATCCTCAGTAGATATATATTTTCTTTCATCCTCTGTAGACATATATTGTCTTTCATCCTCTGTAGATATATATTATCTTTCGTCCTCTGTAGATATATATTGTCTCTCATCCTCTGTAGACATATATTGTCTTTCATCTCCTGTAGATATATATTGTCTTTCATCCTCTGTAGATATATATTGTCTTTCATCTCCTGTAGATATATATTGTCTTTCATCCTCTGTAGATATATATTGTCTTTCATCCTCTGTAGACATATATTGTCTTTCGTCCTCTGTTGATATATATTATCTTTCGTCCTCTGTAGATATATTTTCTCTTTCATTCCCCCGTAAATATATTTTGCTCAATCAGCATCAACTACCAGCAGCATAAGTTTAATTCACAATCAGAACTTCTTAATAAGAATACTTATAATAAAATTGACTCGTTTTATTGTCACAAAAGAAGTGCATCAATTAAAACAAAACACTTTAGAAAAACACCAGTCTCTCTTTATTACTTCTCTGAATCCCGGATGTGGTACTTATCTGTAAATGTTAAAATTCACGTTCGTGACATAAGCTTACTTTTCATATTTATCCTTATCCAGAACTGTGAATGAAAATCATTAAATCCTGTATGTTTGTTCCAAATTAAGTGTTGAATGTGAAGGACCAGTCCGTGACAACTTCATGAAAATCTTGTAAACGGAGATGTTTTGTCTGGTAAAAGGAAGTGCATTGTCCGGTAAATGGAGGTGCATTGTTTAGTAAATAGAGATGTATTGTCTGGTAAATAGAGATGCACTGTCTGGTAAATGTAGGTGCACTGTCTGGTAAATGTAGGTGCACTGTCTGGTAAATGTAGGTGCACTGTCTGGTAAATGTAGGTGCACTGTCTGGTAAATAGAGATGCACTGTCTGGTAAACACCAGCCATAAATGTCATTCTAGATCTTAGTCTCAGCATAAGAAACCAATGTTCCAGGTAAATGCCATCACGTGATATAACTGAGTTAATTTTAGAGCATCAAAGTCTGATGTGATTTGCACTAAACTATGCTTTGAGTTTCTCTTTCTCTATCTATCTATCTATCTATCTATCTATCTATCTATCTATCTATCTATCTATCTATCTATCTATTTCTTTCTCTCTCTCTCTGTCTCACTCTCTCACTATAAGAAACGTTATTAACTTCAAAAGTTAGCTTAAAGCTTTCTAGTTACAAAGACTTGAACAGGAAACAAATCTGCACAAACGTATCAAAATTCCGCATTCTAAGAACTATTTCCTATTCATCAAGCTCTAGTCAGTTCGTTAAATTCTATTACATAATGCTCCGTCTTTTCTGTGGAAACGGTTTAACTCTAACCCAAACTATATACAACGCTTAAACAATCTATCTATATATTCCACAACCTAGACTTGATCTTTTTAAGAACAGCTTTTCTTACGCTGCTGCACACCTCTAGAATACACTCCCGTCCTGTACGAATAATATAATCTACATTCCTGCCTGTAACTGCCTAGCTGGGTCAAAATATGTTCAGCATTTGGCATCTTGTAGGAGATAGGTTTGTTGATTACTTTCAGACCCTTGAAGTCATATCAGGAACGATATGTTCCATCTTTTTTTTCCACTATTACAGTTGGTGAGTTCCACTGGGTTAAAGGTGCTAGTTGAATGACTCTTACCTGTAACATGTTCTAATAGAACATAATTGATAGATTCAAGGACTTATGAACGATTATAATAACTGATGGGAAGTGAAACACATCTTGTTCAACAGATCAATATCAATGGAAACAAGATTCCGAGTACTTCAATGTTACATCGAGCCAATCTTGTTTTATGGCTCTGAAGGTCCATGAATAAGAGAGTACAGAGAGAAATGGAGGCCATGGAAATGTGATTTATAAGAAGGATGTTGAAGGTACCATGGGCAGCCACGAAAACCAATGAAGAAGTCTTAAAGGAGGCTGGAGTTTAAAATATAATAAATTTGATATTTGAACAAAGTTAACTCCTAACCTGTACTGGTCCTCTAAGGACAGTAATATAAAGTCATTGGCAGGTGTTACACTCTGTCTCTTCTCATGTGTGTTGTCCTGCCCAATGGAAATCTTAAATATTATTGTAAATTCTGTACAAAAGCATTGATTACATGATAACATAGCACTTATATGTTTATGACCACATCCGCTTGAAAATAATTCAAAGCCATATCAGTTAGAATCTGTCTATTTTTATGTATTTACTTATTTTGGCGAGCGGACGAGAAGGAACGAAAGAACTTTAAATTGTGAAGACTTTGAAGCGCAGGTCAGTCTGACACTCTACCCATTATTTCTCAGTTTTCACACTGTCACAGACATTCCAGGGAGGCCGAGAGATTGGAGCGTTTCTAAGTTAGTGAGTTCTAACAATATTTGTTACTTCCTTGTACAGTTTCTCTACACATAAGAAACAACAAGGCTTTTTCACGGTAAAGTAATAGAGCTCGGCACTGTAGTAGAAGTGTAATGTTTTTATTCTTTGTTTTATTTGCAATATTTATAAATACATGGGGAGAAGTTGTTTGTTATAATTTTTATTTCAAAGTTAGTAATGCTTTTTATGTAACTTTGTAATGTTTGCACTATGAAAATGATGTTGAAGGACTGGAAATGAATGAAAATTACAAGATAAAGAATAGAATGTGAGACAGGGCTGCGTGCCTTGCTCGTCAATGTTTTAAAATAAGGTTTGTTCGTTCGATAATTCGTTTTGTGGATATGGCAGCCACAATGTGGTTTCGTTCTTGATCTTCTGTGTGGCTTTTAAGTCGAATCCTGCTCTCTCTGGTGTCTTTTAATTCGAATCTTGTCCTTTCTTGTGTCTTTATCCAGAAATAATTCATCTATTAATATAGTGAATTTCACTTTTCTGTTTCTTATTATGCGGTATTTATGACTATTCTTACCTTTATGTAAATGTTCTTCCTATATATTTCAATTCAGTAACCTGTCTGAGTTTGGTGTCATTTATAATCACGGAAAATATAAGTGTGCAGTGGTGTCAAGTGCACCAATCACGTTGTCATGGGTGAAATGAAATCAAATTTTTTCAGGAAGTTTTGTCTGAGTGTTGTCCACTTCCCCGTGCTGCAAGAAGTTTTTTCTGAGTTTTGTCCACTTCCCCGTGCTGCAAGAAGTTTTATCTGAGTTTTGTCAACTTCCCCGTGTTGCACGAAGTTCTGTCTGAGTTTTGTCCACTTCTCCGTGCTGCACGAAGTTGATCGCACTATTCATGGGGAGATAGTCACAGCTTCAGTGAAATCACGTTCAGTGATCCATGATTGGTTACTGACAACGGATAAAATGAGCTTAAGTGTGTATTTCTGTTCTCCGAGATCTCTTCACGTAATCTTTGAAAAAAGGAGTAGTGAAATTCCAACATAAACATCTTTTTTTCATCATGCCAAGACTGAACGAACATCAGCGACAAATAGGTGTTGGGATGTTTTGATTTGCTAGATCAACAGTAGCAGCAGTATCTCAACATTCTAATGTCCACCATAGAAGAGGTAGACCACGAGTTACTACCCTTGTACAAGACCGCTACATACACCTCATGCACCTTCGTAACAGGTTTCTCCAGGCAACATGGACTGCCAGCAACATTCCAGGTTTAAGACGTGTCAGGCAGGACAGTGAGGAACAGACTCAGAGAGGTGAATCTCTTACCTCATAGGCCTGCAGTTAGACCAGTACTGACAGTTCGCCAAAGACAAACCTGCTTGACCTGGGCCAGGTACCACGTGGCATGGCCCTATCATCACTGGAGATGGATCCTATTCACTGATGATCCAGATTCTGTCTGCAAGGCTATGATGGGTGTGCTTTAGTGTACAAGCGAAGAGAAGAAAAAACGAAAGAAGAAATCCCTTATTATACTCAAACACTGCAGCATACATCACCCCTTCACAAATCCTACGAAACGTTTGTCCGTGTAATCTACGAGAAGATTAAAATGACCAACGGTTCTCAATATAATAAAGTGACCACCCAAATTAGATTCTCTGTGGATTTAAGGTAGGGTAGCGAAAAGAGATTATGATAAATTTTGGATTATTTAGGAAGTATACTTATAGAAAAAAAACTTTTGTTTGGTTTCTTTTTTTCAATGTCAGATTTAAGTTATGTTGAAGGCACTGAAACAGTTTATTATTTATTGAATTTCAATATTTTTTTAGAAGCTTTTCTTAAGGATCGCGGGTCACATAATGAGGCTGGTTTATGGCTCCTCAGTTCAAGAAAGTTTATGGAACGATGTTTTAGAATAAAAAAATCGTCTAAAACGTCGTTCCATGTAATTAGAAGGATAATTCATTCATTCAATTGCATGTCCCTTGCGGAACTTTGCCTCCCAAACAGCACCCCTGTAGGCCTCTCGGTTGTGAGCAAGATGGCCTGCTGCATCCATCTGCAGATCGTCTACGATGTCTTGCAGCCATCTTCGTCTTGGTCTTCCTCTCTTTCTTTTTCCCATTATGTACCCTTCCAGTACGGTCTTCTCTAAATTATCATGACGTTTAAGGTGTCCAAAATATTTAAGTTTTCTCTCTCTAATCCTCTTTACTAGCCAGCCTTCCTCAATATTAAGCTCCTGTAGTACAGATATATTTATTCTTTTTGTGTCCACAATATTTGGAGATCTCTTCTGTAGCACTTACATTCAAAGGATAATACAAAGAATAATTCTTAATGACAGAATGTTCTCTGACGTGGCTCTTCTTGCTTAATTTTTTCATCTTATATTCTATTAATAGAAACTAATAATAAAATTGATAATTTGTATAAAAATTTATACATGACTACAGCAAAATAATTTTTGACCAAAAAACATTAATTTTAAATACATCTGTACCACAGTGAGAAGAATAATGATTAATTCAAGTTCAGTAACAGCTATCAGGATGTTATCAAGCTAGTTTTCCTGAAACTGGTGATATAAATAGTGATGGTTTTCAAAGAAAGATGAACAATTTTTACATGTTCTTATTATCACGATATTACTGAGAGCACGCTGTAGAAGTTAGATTATTATTTATGAGTTATCAACTATCAAGTATTAATTTATTTGTACTTGGAAGAAGAGAAACAAGTGTGTAATAATTTAAAACTGCGTTTGACTTTGTTAATTCTGAAAAATAATTTATTAGCTCAAAACCTGAACAAATTTTCTCTCTTTACAAATAAGTGCTGAGACATTTATATTTTCAACATATGTTCCACAGATGATTTGAAGTTCAACTTTGTTCGTTTATTGGTTATTCCTGTATGTCATCATCTCTAAATATCTCTTTGGTGTGACATATCTGTACTATATAATTTGTAAGTTTCGATTGTTAATATTGTCTCTTTAATGTTTTGTTTAAAACAAAAATCTTACTTCTCTGCCTGTAATGAGAGGAATCATGAATGGCTCGAGGGTGACAACAACTTTCAAAACGTCATCAAGCCAGTTCTCCTGGAGCTAAAGAAAGCGAATATTACTTGTGTCTGAGACTGCTCTCCTACGAATAAAATGTTAATGTAATTTTTTTTAATGCCAATAAATGTTTAGAACTCTTCCAGTGCAATGTTATACATAAATTTTCTCCATTTGTAAACAAGACTCGGATGTGATAGATTTTCTTTCACCTTTCACCTTTACATGTAAAACGCAGCGTAGAGATAGATTGAGTATGATGGATTAATTTCAGGTAAATTATAGCCCTGTCCATTGTGTGTTGCTTGTAGGGCTGAAGACGCTTATCCGATGGGGCAATCAGCCATCCATAGCTGATATGCTAGCTTCAGGGTTAGCGAACCATAGCTGATATGTTAGCTTCAGGGTTAGCGAACCATAGCTGATATGCTAGCTTCAGGGTTAGCGAACCATAGCTGATATGTTAGCTTCAGGGTTAGCGAACCATAGCTGATATGCTAGCTTCAGGGTTAGCGAACCATAGCTGATATGTTAGCTTCAGGGTTAGCGAACCATAGCTGATATGTTAGCTTCAGGGTTAGCGAACCATAGCTGATATGCTAGCTTCAGGGTTAGCGAACCATAGCTGATATGCTAGCTTCAGGGTTAGCGAACCATAGCTGATATGCTAGCTTCAGGGTTAGCGAACCATAGCTGATATGCTAGCTTCAGGGTTAGCGAACCATAGCTGACCAAGACCCTGTCCCACCACTCCGAGGTACCACCAGTAACAGGCCTAGGTGGCTAACGGGGCAGGAATCGCCAAAAGTCCCCATGGTGGTGAAGTTTGCTAAAGAAGAATTGTAACACCCCCCCCCCCGATTTTTAGCTGTACTTCGGCACTGAAAAAGTAGCTGCCATAACCCGACGTCACGACGATACGATGCTGTGTCTCAACATCTCTACAGCATCGGCTCCAAAGAACAACAGCTCACTGTTACAGGGAGTTCGTACAAGTACAAGTATGTGTGTTGCTTGTTGAATATTTAATACTGCACTCAGCCTGAGCAATACGTGATATAACTATAACCCCAAGAGGTACTTCCAAACTAAGAAAGCAACGGCCAAGGCCAAAAGCTACCGGGCTAATCCTGTCTTATTCTATCACTTAGTTAATTTAAGTACAACAGAGTCAGATACGATTTGTTGTAAGCTATACATTGATTTCTCTCTGTCTCTGTCTGTCTCTATCTGTTTCTCCGATTGTCTCTTTCTGTGTCTGTCTCTCCGTCTCTCTCTGTCTCTATCTGTTTCTTTGATTCTCTCTTTGTATGTCTGTCTCTCCGTCTCTCTTTGTGTGTCTCTATCTGTTTCTCTGATTGTCTCTTTCTCTATTTGTCTCTCCGTCTCTCTCTCTGTATCTCTATCTGTTTCTCTGATTGTCTCTTTCTATATTTGTCTCTCTGTCTCTCTCTCTCTCTCTGTCTCTATCTGTTTCTCTGAATGTCTCTTTCTGTCTCTGTCTCTCCGTCTCTTTCTTTCTCTGTATGTTTCTCTGATTGTCTCTTTCTACGTCTTTCTCTCCGTCTCTCTCTCTCTCTGTGTCTCTATCTGTTTCTCTGATTGTCTCTTTCTGTGTCTGTCTTTCCGTCTCTCCCTCTCTCCCTCCTTCTCTCTATCTGTTTTTCTGATTGTCTCTTTCTATGTCTGTCTCTCCGTCTCTCCCTCTCTATCTGTTTCTCTGAATGTCTCTTTCTGTGTCTGTCTCTCTGTCTCTCTCTCTCTCTCTATCTGTTTCTCTGAATGTCTCTTTCTGTGTCTGTCTCTCGGTCTCTCTCTCTCTCTCTCTCTGTCTATATCTGTTTCTCTGATTGCCTTTTTCTGTATTTGTCTATCCGTCTTTCACTCTCTCTCTCTTTCTCTCTATTACATGCCCACGTACATATGATTCACTGACTCTACTGTAGACTCTTAATGCAAGCACTGAATGTAAATGATTTTAGATGTTCTCTTATTATAAATTGGTTTGATATTTATTCGTTTTGTATGAGAGTGTATGAGATTAATATTGTGCATTTATTTAGGTATTTCTTGTATTAGGTCCTGGAGAAGAATGAGAACTGACATTTAGAGAAATATTTCTTAAACATAATCGGAAAGAAAGTAAAGTGACATAGAACTGAAGTTTTAACAAGAAAGAAACGTAAAACATTGGTGAGATTATAATCAAAACAGCATAGAAATCGTTATTAAAAATAGCACAGAAAAACTATAAAAACACCTGAAAAACACTAGTAAAAACAGCAAAGAAAACACTAGTAAAAAACACAAGAGAAAACGCTAGTAAAAACGCAGAGGAAATACTAGTAAAAACAGCAGAGAACGCATTATTAAAAGCAGCAGGGAAAACATTACTGAAAAAAAACAGAGAAATCACTAGTAAAAACAACAGCGGAAACGTTAGTACAAACAAGAGATAAAACGCTAATAAAAACGGTAGAGAAAATACTAAAAATATGGCAGAGAAAACATTAGTAAAAATAGCACAGCAGATATTAGTTCGAACAGCAGAGAAAACACTATTTAAAATAACAGAGAAAACACTATTAAAAACATCAGAGAAAACACTATTAAAAACAGCAGAGAAAACACTATTAAAAATAACAGAGAAAACACTAGAAAAAACAGCAGAGAAAACACTATTAAAACCAGCAGAGAAAACACTAATAAAACAGCAGATAAAACAATATTAAAATCATCATAGAAGACACTAAGAACATCAACAGAGCAAGCAGTAAGAAAAAAAGGAGAGACACCTGTAATAAAAAAAAACAGCAGAGAACCATTAGTAAAAGCAACACAGAAAAGAATTGTTCAAAACAGGAGAGATAAAACTAGGAAAAACAACAGAGAGAATACTAGTAATAACAGCACAGAAATCTGTAGTAAAATAGCAAAGAAAACACTAGTAAAAACAGCAGGAAAACGCTGATAAACAATGCAGAGAAAACATTTAAAAAACAGCAGAGAAAAGATTAGTTAATACAGCAGAGAAAACACTAGTAAATTCTGCAGATAAAACACTTTTACAAAACCATAGAAAACACAAACAAAACCAGCTGTTATAACACTAGTAAAAACAGAAGAAACAGGATAGTAAAAACAGTGGAGAAATCACTGGTAAAAATATCAGAGTAAACAATAACAAAAAAGGCAGAGAAAACTTTAGAAAAATCAGCAGGGAAAACTTTAGTAAAAAAACAGAAGAGAAAACACTGGTAAAAACAGCAGATAAAGCACTAATAAAACAGCTGTTTACTTCTCTAGTTGCTGTGTCAAGTAGTGGACCATGCAGTCGTTGCCTTGTCTGGATTAGCTTGAGAATATTGACTGGAACGTCCTGTTGGAGATGAAGCGAGAGCAAGCCTTATGATTGTATATAAACAACAAGAAAGCCTTATGATTGTATATAAACAGCAAGAAAGCCTTGTGATTGTATATAAACAACAAGAAAGCCTTATGATTGTATATAAACAGCAAGAAAGCCTTGTGATTGTATATAAACAACAAGAAAGCCTTGTGATATGTATATAAACTAGAGAGTCTCGTGATTGTATGTAAACAAATCCTCTTAATTACATATAAACAACAAGAAAGAATCGTGATTGTATAAAAACCAAGCCTCGTGATTGTGTATAAACACCAAGAAAGCCTCACGATTTTACAAATCTATCTATCTATCTATCTATCTATCTATCTATCTATCTATCTATCTATATATATATATAATATATATATATATATATATATATATATATATATATATATATATCTTGCAAGAAAAGTTATCGCTGTGAGAGCATGTTCTACAACATCTTCTAATTTGTGAGATGTGTAGATTGATGTCTGTGACTACCCTTCACTGATATCGTTTCTTTCAAGTTTTTTTGTTGTTCTTTTATAAATTTTTTGAAATTGTCTTTTCTAAAGTTATTTTCTTCCGTTATGTATAACAGCCTGTGGTTTCCATTTTATTTCTTGAATTTATTTGCTAAATCTGATCCTTTCTTCAGTCTAGTCCTCAAGAGATAAATAAGCAAGGACTGGCAACTGAGTTGATGACATCATCAATGTTATAAGAGAAGCAGGCTGGATAAAATAATGTTGTTGATCTCAAATGTACAATATCTTACCGTGGTAAATGAGATATGCAAGTTTCTCTCCATGAAAGCAATTGAGTAGAATCGCTCTATTTCAGTAGTTTGTTCTTGTTCAGATTATGTGACACAGTCTTTCCAAAGAGTTTTATCTACTTCCACTTCATATTATACTTCATACCACAAGTTGTCTTTTCTGTATTTTCATTTGTCAAAATCTCTTTACTATAGTTGTAGTGTGCCGAACATCTGGGAAATACGGGCCTAACACCGTATCCCCAATATGCCTTAATGACATGGAAACGGGGATCTTACCTTACCTCACCTTTACCTTTACTACAGGTGTAGATTTAAGAAAAAAAAATTGAAATACAACATAATGTAAGAAAACAATGGACGAAACATAAAACAGTAAGAAACAGATGTTTACTTCTCTATTTGTCGAGCCACCAAACAGATTAGTAATGAGTGGTTCGAAAGCGCTCATTATCTTGACAATGTCAGCTTTTGTCACCTGAAAAGGAAAGAAAAATACTTCTGTACGTAAACCACAATAAAAACAACAACAACAATAACGAAATGGTTAATAAACTTTTCATTTTGACTCCAAGCTGTACACCCTCGTAACACAAGAAAGAAATGTGCTGAGCGATTTTAGCAGATGACTGAATATTTGCTTTAAGGGCTTCTCCTTTCCAAATCTGAAGGACCTCCTGACTTCAAAGGCCGAACGTGTGTGGGCATGACCTGTGGCCGCTCTCCAGGACCATCAACAGAGCTAGGCCCTTTTTTTTATTTACAATTACAGATATTATTCCAAATTACATGACATTGGTCTTATAAGACCTTTTATTCTATCTTTATGAACAACAAGCTGGTGGTTTCCATACTTTTTCTAGATTTGGCAGTTCTGGCTCATTCTTTCAACGGTCCACAACAGGGCAGTAAGTTGCCGCCATTTCTGAGACTTTGATGAATGAATATTTAGACTTCGTTGTAAAGTCTTACTGCAGATTGTTCTTAATATTGTTCTAAGTGCATACTAGCTACTACATTCTATTTGCTACTTTCAGTCAATGAAGAATAATATTTGCTACTTGCGGTCAATGAAGAATAATATTTGCTACTTTCAGTCAATGAAGAATAATATTTGCTACTTTCAGTCAATGAAGAATAATATTTGCTACTTTCAGTCAATGAAGAATAATATTTGCTACTTTCAGTCAATGAAGAATAATATTTGCTACTTTCAGTCAATGAAGAATAATCTTTGCTACTTTCAGTCAATGAAGAATAATATTTGCTACTTTCAGTCAATGAAGAATAATATTTGCTACTTTCAGTCAATGAAGAATAATATTTGCTACTTTCAGTCAATGAAGAATAATATTTGCTACTTTCAGTCAATGAAGAATAATATTTGCTACTTTCAGTCAATGAAGAATAATATTTGCTACTTGCGGTCAATGAAGAATGCTATGCCAGAAACAGTATGTCATTTATTCATAAAAACTATTTATTATTTCACTAACAACGTTCCATTGATCAGCAGGAAATTATATTATTATTATTATCTGTATTTTTTTTAACAAACCTGTGGATGTGTGTGTATGTTTGTTTTTTGAAGACTGCTTGTTACGTAAATGTCAACTTATAATATGTCAGATTTTGATATTTCAGCACAAACTCCGTAACAAGTACAAACATTGGCTTACGTCTTTCTTTCCTGTGCCGCCAGTGAGCAGAGAGAGATGAGTTTGGAATGCCTTGAGCAGATCATCAACAGAGTTATGTTGGACCTGAAACAAGGAAAATCAAAATGGCTGCAAATAAACAAAAAAAACAAAACATTTTCAATTTTAAAAAAGAAACGAATGATGTACAAGGTCTTTTAGTCTGTGAGATGTGTAGACTGCTGTGATACCGTGTCGTCCAAGTTTTTCTTGTTTTCTAAATGATGTGAATTTTTATTTCTAAAGAGTTGTTTTTAGTAATGTATAACAACATGTGGCTTTCATTTCGTTCCTTGAAATTATTGATCATTTCGATCTCACTCACAACAGAGCACTGAGTGCCATTGCTGGAGCTTGTTATAATGGACGACTACTTAGACCATGATGTAAGGTCCTTCTGCAAGTTCTGATTTCTTTGTAGCTTCAGCGAGAATCTTTCTCTTATTTTCTCCTTGCTACGTTCAGTCAATGAGGAATGTCGTCCAGGGACACTCCTATAATCTTTTGTTACATCACCAACAATATTCCATTTCCGATGTGCGATAATTGTATTAATATGTTATCTTTATTCCTGCAGTTTATTGTACACTAAAGCTGAGGATGTCAGAGCATTGTATTGGAGAAAGTTTCTTAAGTAAATGTCACTTTCATAGTTATGAAACTCTGATGAATCAAAGTATAAACTTTGTGAAGTAGATATATAATTCCACTTGTCTACAAAATTGTATTTAAGAAAAACAAAGAAAGATAGACTTTTGCGCTAAATGAAAAAAAACAGGTTCTTGAAATATGTGTAAAATGGGACGTCATACAATTAATGCATATTTCTTAGGACTTAGTGAAAATTTACTGCACAAAGACATCATTTCGTTAAAATTCCTGAATTTCAAAGTAAGCATAGAATTTAGTGAAAATTCAAAGATTCTTCTTCTTCTTCTTCTTCTTCATTCGCTTCTACCACAAAGACCGCTCTGTGATCCTACTAAATTTACTCCTGTGGTCCTCGATAGGTCACGTGGGATCCCCTGTGGTCCCCAAAAGGCCTATACGAAAACCCGGAGAGGATCACAAGAGGTTCAGAGTATAGCAGGGCTTGAGCCTGTAATCTTGGTGGGTCTCAGAAGCGGGACTGCGTGACACCGTGGTTTTCGTTGCACCAGTTTAGTCTAGAGTTGGACTTTCTCACCGGAAAACTTCGACGTGTTTTGGACATCAGTATATCCCCGCCGTGTGGGAGGTGGTTGCCCATCGAGTCAAGCGCTGGAATTTCTCACCGGAAAACCTCAGCTTCATTAGGATACGCATACATCCCCGCCGGGTGAGAGGTGATTGCCTATCTAGATTGCACTGGTCCAGTGTCCGATTTCAGCATTTTGTGGTCGTGATCTCTACCCTTTCTAGTTGTGAATAGGAAGGAGCTTTTGACCAGGTGGGCAAATCCTCGCACTAGTGAGTTTCACCCCTGGGTTGAGCCGGTTTAGGCATATTATCACCATATGGGTGTGTTTAAGACGTGACCGACCTCTAGAGCCGAAGTACCGTGACTTGAGTAGACATCAAGTTTCATCCCTGGTTTAAGCCGGTTTAGGCATTTTTCACCAGTACGGGTGTAGAACGGACGTGGCCGGCCTCTAGAGCAGAGTTACAGTGGTATGAGTAGCTCTCGCAGCGAGACTACTGGACATACCGATTAAGCTTCACTTTATCCTTTCCATCACCTTTTCACATCGGCTCCGCACGGCAACGCTAATTGCTTTTTGCACTTTCTTCATTGGCCGAGAGGAGTTTCACTCCAAGCGCGGATTCCGAAGAATCTCGCTAGCAGTGTCTTAACCCCTGGGTTAAGCTGGTTCAGGCAAATCGCCCGGTATGAGTTCAAATATGACGTGTCGATCTCCAGAGCAGAGATGCCGTGTTTTGAGCAGCCCTGACCTCGAGACTACTGATTACTTCACTTAAATCTTTCTTTCACCTTTTCCACAGTGGCGCCGCCTGGCAACCCCATTTGCACCTTTCTTCACTGACCAAAAAGAGCCTCACTCCAGGCACAGCAGCCGAAGAATCTCGCCAGCAGTGGACTGGCAGGATCAACCAGATAGCTTTCTTATTCGGATATCTGCCGACAGACCTACCAGAGGAAAGGGGGACAGCGATCTGCTCAAAACGGATCCCTTTCGACCCCGACTGCGGCAGGCTCTCTCTTTGCTCTAACGAACGAGAAGAAAGCTCGGCACCGACAACCAACGCACATTACATACTGAAGACCCGATACACTTTTCGAAAGATGGGCCAATTTCAAGAACATCGGTCGACAAAACCGTAGTACACCACAGACGCGTTAGCACGAACCCGGCTGGCTGTCTGTTTATATGCTTCGCACGACGGCAAACCACTCGCTTCTGCATCGAAACAGCTTAACTCTCACCGTCCGGGAAGGAGCGAAAGCCTTTCTACCCACACACGGAACTAGAGAGCGCTTTTTCGCCAAAAGAACGGGTCGGCTTACGCAACAGCAGCCCGCGTGGCTCTGCGCGACTGACATTCAAGTATTCTAAAACGAAGACAGGAAATATGAAAATTATAGGATTGCACACCGTCAGTTTTTTAGCTATACTCCAGGATTGAAAAGTAGATCCCATAACACCCGCTTTCACGCCGATACGATGCTGTTTCTCAACATCTCTACAGCATCGGCTGCAAAGAACAACAGCTCACTGTTACAGGGAGTTCGAACAAGTACAAGTACAAGTATGTGTGTTGCTTGTTGAATATTTAATACTGCACTCAACATGAGCAATACATGAGATAACTATGATTCCAAGAGGTACATCCAATCTAAGAAAGCAATGGTCAAGGACAAAAGCTATCAGGCTAATCCTATTTTATTCTTTCACTTAGTTAATTTAAGTACAACAGAGTCTGATACGATTTGTAGTAAGTTATATATTGATTTCTTTCTCTCTCTCTCTCTCTCTCTCTCTTTCTCTCTCTCTCTCACTATGTATGTGACTCTATCTGTTTGTCTGATTGTCTCTTTCTGTGTCTGTCTCTCCGTCTCTCTCTCTCTCTCTGTCTCTATCTGTTTCTCTGATTTTCTATTTCTGTGTCTGTCTCTCCGTCTCACACACTCTCTCTCTCTCTTTCTCTCTATTACATTCCCACGTACATATGATTCACTGACTCTACTATAGTCTCTTAATGCAAACACTGAATGTAAATGATTTGAGATATTTTCTTATTACAAATTGGTTTGATATTTACTCGTTAATATGAGAGTGTGAGAGTAATATTGTGCATGTATTTAGGTATTACTTGTATTAGAACGGGGAGAAGAATGAGAAGTAAGAGTTCTCTCATGTTTCAGTTTTATCATTGCATTTTTTTTTTCATTTTAATTTTATGTACGTTTGTTATACGCACAGAATGTTTGTACCAACTGATCTGGAATGTTTGGAATAGAGTGACAGTTTTGTTATAAAGGGCAGAATATCAAACGGGCCTGCTTGCCAAATTATTCACTCTTTACAAATAAAGTTTGCTGTGAAGATGAACCAAATAGGAGATGTTTTTAGAAAAAGAAGATGTGCTGCCGATTAGAACAAACAAACAAACAAACGAATACCTTGGACATTGAGAAAAGAAAATAAAGAGGTCCTCAAAGAAGTTTCAGGAAAAAAAGACACAACATTTTTCGGATATGTAATGAGAAGACAGAAGTTGAAGAACCTAGTGCAGACTGGAAAATTCAAGGGAAAAAGAAAGAGAGCATGGTCAATGGTGGATTTATCAAGTGCCAGGGAAAAACCAGAGAATCAAAACACAATCTCCATGAAATAGATATATCAATCCATTTCAAAAAGTAGAAGAGAAAAATCTAGATTGCAAAGAACGATGGGATAAAAACATGCTAAAGTTAACAGAAAAAAACTAAGTGAACAAATGTATAGGGATTTAGGTGGGCAAAAGGTCCTCATTCTCTGCCGGTAATGAGAGAAAGAAGCTGTGATACAAGGGAAGCAACTACTTACTCGAAGTTAGCAAACCAATCATTCTAGATACTAGTTACACAATAAAACTGTTTTTATTTATTTGTTTCTTTGCGAAAACCGGCCAATATTTCTGTGTCAACAATTGGTTGATTTAACTTTGCGACACTGATTATTATTATTATTATTATTATTTTCATTATTATTTTTTATAATTTGAATATGAAGACTAAAGACCTCAATCAATGATTTTTACGAGTCAAAAGAAACATATGTAAGAAGCACTGAAGAAGTTCATTAGTCCAAAGAAATGTATGTAAAAAGCACGGAAGAAGTTGCTTAATAAGAAGCACTAGAGAATTTATTTACTCCAAATAAACGTATTCAAGAAGCACTGAGGAAGTTACTTGGTGCAAAGAAAGATTTATAAGAAGCATTTAGGACTCCAAGTACTTAAATGTTACATCGAGCCAATTATGTTTTATGGGTGTGAAGCATGGTCTATGAATAAGAGAGTACAGCGAGAAATGGAGGCCATGGAGATGTGGTTTATAAGAAGGATGTTGAAAGTATCATGGACAGCTAATAAAACCAATGAAGAAATCTTAAGAGAGGTTGTAGTCATTTGAGACGGGCTTTGTAGGAATTCATACAAATTTGGGGGGTGCTGCTACTCTCTATATGAATTTTTAATGTGTTAGTTCTGTCTAACAGAGGCCTGGTTCTGACAAAGCAAATGTGTCAAGTAACCGTCGTCTTAAGACTGCTGTTGTCAAGTAACTGTCCTCTTAAGGCTCTGATGTTATCAAGTAACTGTCCTCTTAAGGCTCTGATGTTATCAAGTAACTGTCCTTTTAAGGTTCTGATGTTGTCAAGTAACTGTCCTCTTAAGATTGAAGTTGTCAAGTAACTGTCCTCTTAAGATTGAAGTTGTCAAGTAACTGTCCTCTTAAGGCTCTGATGTTATCAAGTAACTGTCCTTTTAAGGTTCTGATGTTGTCAAGTAACTGTCCTCTTAAGATTGAAGTTGTCAAGTAACTGTCCTTTTAAGGTTCTGATGTTGTCAAGTAACTGTCCTCTTAAGATTGAAGTTGTCAAGTAACTGTCCTTTTAAGGTTCTGATGTTGTCAAGTAACTGTCCTCTTAAGATTGAAGTTGTCAAGTAACTGTCCTTTTAAGGTTCTGATGTTGTCAAGTAACTGTCCTCTTAAGATTGAAGTTGTCAAGTAACCGTCCTCTTAAGACTCTGAAGTTATCAAGTAACTGTCTTCTTAAGTCTGATGTTGTCAAGTAACCGTCCATTTAAGTATGATGTTGTCAAGTAACCGTCCTCTTAAGTCTGATGTTGTCAAGTAACTGTCCACTAAAGGCTCTGATGTTATCAAGTAACCGTCCTCTTAAGACTTTGAAGTTGTCAAGTAACTGTCCTCTTAAGTCTCTGATGTTGTCAAGTAACTGACCTCTTAAGTCTCTGATGTTGTCAAGTAACTGTCCTCTTAAGTCTCTGATGTTGTCAAGTAACTGTCCTCTTAAGTCTCTGATGTTGTCAAGTAACTGTCCTCTTAAGGCTCTGATGTTGTCAAATAACTGTCCTCTTAAGCCTCTGATGTTGTCAAGCAAATTTTCTCTGTTTCCATATGATTCTATCCCTTCCCGTAGCTTGCTCCAATTAGCAAGTGTGTGATTATTCTGGTCAAGGGTAAATAACCCTTGATATAACTCTGAATCAATATCTCAGAGTTAGGCCCATTATGGTTGTATATTTTGTAGACTCTTTCAGATTGTTTTGTCCGTGATCACAAGTTCATTCTTTGCTCGTGAAAAGAATGCTTTGTGGTCCAGGTGTGAGACGAAAGTTTCAACTCAGATCATTCGGAGTTTGACTGTTGAGAGAGAACGTGCTGTAATCTTGTCGGTGTCAGAAATGTTAATTGTGGTGGTAGTTGTGAGTTAAGTATGTTATAGTTGATGGTTTGGCTGAATTATAATGGCACTATCTCAGTGACTTAGCTAGTTAGCAGTCCGGAATTATACTGTGTTGGAGTTATGCACGTGGCAATCATCTTTTGATATATTTTCGTCGTCAATCATCATCATCACCATTATCATGTTCCATGTAATAAACTGATGTGAGTGCTAAGGTAATGCAGTCTTGATTGATAATCCTGTGTGCCAGTTTGTGAACGTCCTAAGGTTGTCCTGTGAAGAGTATATCATTACAGGGAATGTTGGTTGTCTTGTTACTGCATATCTGTAACGTAGTCACACCACAGTGTGGCAGTCAACATGTGTTTAGCACCAGTGAGCAAGAAACATATACTGTTTCTGTGGTGCCGTCATGGCCACAAGAACAAAAACAAGCAAAATTTCTGTTACAGTATCAACAACACATTCTGTAAACATATAAAGATTCAGATACAAACGTGGTATAGATGGAACAACCTAGATTAGTCCTCGTAGACTGATTATATTATAACCAGGAAGTCAAAGGACGGCATATTAGAGAAGCGAAAGTGATTCTAAATGTTAGCGTCGACACTGACCATCTTCTTGTACATTTACATACAAGCCAAAAAGATAAAGAAACGAATAGCAACTAAGAGTGTACCAGAAACAGTCAACTTGATAATACTTTGTAAAGATTCGATTAGAGAGGAAGTGAATCAAGATATGGCAGACGCTTTTAAGTGGCTAGAAGACAGAAGCAACGATGTAGATGAGACCTGGTAGTATCTTAAGAAATTCTTTAACTGACAGCTTAGAAAGAACATGCGGAACCCGCAAGATAGGCTAAACCAGGAGAAAAGACACAGATGGTAGAAGGAAGAACTCAAAGAAGTAGCAGAGAAAAAGAAAAGAAGCTACAGAGATAAATGGCCACAGACTCGAACTGAAGATTATGTAACATACAGACTGATCACAGGAGCAGTGAACTGTTCAAAGAGTCACCAGGAGAGCTTTGTTCAAGCCATGAGACTTACAAAGGAGTGTTTTAAACCAACACATTGATATATGGGACGCTACATGACAGCGCCTTCACCCGCAGCTAAAGCTGACATGTTAGCTGGGATGAAAGAAACACAAATCTGCCTCATATATATCTTACCTCGGGAACATCTCTCACATCGGCTAAGATCACATTTGGGAGCATGAGAATGATTTCAAGTACTAGAGCTTTCAACGCCCACTTCATCTTGATCTTTTATTGCTGCCAGCAACAGTAGTTCGCTAAGAACATTCCACCAGCTTTTATAGGAAGTAATGTTACAAATCATATTTACACCACAAAAAAAGCGTAATCATCTATCGCTGTGTAAAGGATGTAGCTAAACCTGCATGATAAACTAGCGCATAAATTAGTGTAAAAATTAACAAGCATAATCCATAAATAGAAATTTTATTGTAACAAAAAATTACTTAGAAATAAATTAATAATTGTTCGTTAATAAGCGTATTATGATTCAGGTTAACCCTTGCTAGCCAAGTTACAATTGTTCTTCTTGTTTAGATACTAGACTTCCATAAACCGAGCACAAGATTTACGAAAAATATTTTAAAATACCCTCATCTTTCTGGTTTAGTCCCATAGATCTTAGTTCGTAATTTTCAAATGTCATACAGGCTAAAAATGTGCCAAAGCTCATTTCCCGTGTGAAAGGCTCAAGCCCTGCGATACTCTGAACCTCTTGTGGTCCTCTCGTGGATCTCGTGTGGTCCGTTCGGAGAAGAGGGGGACGACAAGACCTGTCGAGGACCACAGAAGTAAATTCTACTACGGGGCGGTCTTGATGGTAGAAGCGAACGAAGAAGAAGATTTCCCATGTTAAATGATAGAAACATATTGTTTGTTTGTTATGAGTGTTCTATGGTAGTGTCTGAAAATAGATGTGGAAGAGTTTTGGCGGATGGTTCATTTTTTGGGGCATAATTTATGTATAAAAAATGCGTGTTTATAATGTCTTATAATAAAACTAAAGAGTTCTTTTTTTAAACAGTTTTTCAAACTACGTTTATTAATAGACCAGTTGTGTCCCTTATACAGCTAACAGTTTAACAGGGTATGGGTACTTGAACTGACGAAGTGAAAGAGTTCTACTGAAAGAGTATTACTGTAATGTTTTTTAGCTGCACATGTTCCAGTGCAGGTTGTCTTGATTGACATGCAAACGTTTCTCTTCTGATCTATGAATGACATTTACTGTTTGATTGTCAGAATATTATTTTCACGTCCTGTTGCATGATCTATGTATGCTTCCTGTTGTGTTTTCATAGCATATTCTGGGTAAGTTATGGCACTACATATGGTTTAATGTGTTTTTGTATGTTCTGTTTGTCTCTCTGTATTCTGTCGTCCTTGCTGTTTTCCAATTATTCTGGTATACATGTATTACTAGTGTCTCATATGTTGCTGTCTGTTCTTTCCTTATACATTTCAGCTTTTGTCCCATATGTTTCTGCTTTATGTTTCTTCTGTACTCTTTCATCAATTACTCTGCATCAACGGTTCTTAAACGTTTAAACATTGCAGACCCCCTATATTTTTAACGATTACTGACCTTTACGTATTGATCAATATAGTTCTGTACCCCGTATGCCAGACAGCTGAAACTATCACCTTCACCAGTCTGTAAGACCTAAAAAGCTATCAGTTTTCCAGCTTTCAGTGAGGACTAATGGGCTATCAGCTTTATTGCTTTCTGCTAGGCCTAAAGGACTATACGTTTTCTATATTTCAGTGAGGACTATTGGGCTATCAGCTTTCTTGCTTTCTGCTAGGCCTAAAGGACTATCAGTTTTCTAGCTTTGAGTCAGAACGAAAGGGCTATCAGTTTTCCTGCTTTCTGTCAGGCATAGAGGAATATTAGTTTTCTTGCTTTCTGTTTTGTCTAAAGGGCTATCAGTTTCCTTGCTTTGTGTCAGGCCTAGGGGAATATCAGTTTTCTTGCTTTCTGTTAGTCCTAAAGGGTTATCAGTTTCCTTGCTTTGTGTCTGGCCTAGAGGAATATCAGTTTTCTTGCTTTCTGTTAGGCCTAAAGGGTTATCAGTTTCCTTGCTTTGTGTCAGGGCTAGAGGAATATCAGTTTTCTTGCTTTCTGTTCGACCTAAAGTTCTATCAGTTTTCTACATTTCAGTCAGGACTAATGGGCTATCAGCTTTCTTGTTTGTGTCAGGCCTAGAGGAATTTCAGTTTTCTTGCTTTCTGTTAGGCCTAAAGGGATATCAGTTTTCTAGCTTTCAGTCAGGACTAAAGAACTATATTTTTTCTTGCTTTACTTAGACTTACCAAGTCATTTCCTGCACATAGTTGTTATTGTTCTAGAATTTCTTTACTCTGCTTTTCTCATCTTTCACAATTATATTCAACGTATCTTACATCTCTGTTGAGTGTTGTTTGTTGTGATTATGGAAGGCTAGATTCATGGCATTGTCTTGTGAAAATTTAAAATTTTGAATTTCTAGACTTTACCATACTGACGCTAGCATTGTGACTCTGTCACATTTTCTGTAGTACTGTCACATACATTCTCTATCGCTGTCACACTGTTATACTCCTTTTAGCATTATCATATTATCATACTCTAGTACTGTAATACATTCCCCACAGCACTGTCACACTATCACACTCATACTAGCACTTTCACACTATCACAGTCCTTCTTTCACTGTCACATACTCATATTCCTCCAGCATTCACACTATCACTCTCATTCTAATACTCTCATGCTAACATACTCATTCTAATACCGTCACACTATTACACTTACTCTAATACTCTCACACTATGGCACTTACTCTAATACTGTCACTATGACACTCACTCTAGTACTGTCACACTATTAAACTCAATTTAATACTCTCAAACTGCATAACTCTTTCTTATACTATCACACTATCAAACTCCCTCTAACATTGTACACTGTCACTCTCGCTATAACAATGTCAATCTATCACTCTCATTCTAATACTGACACACTATCACATTCAATCTAATACTGTCACATTATCACATTCACTCTAATACTGTTACACTATCATACTCACTCTAATAATCTCACACTCACTCTAATACTGTCACACTCTCACAATTACTCTAGCACAGTCAAAATATGACACTCACCCTAATACTATCCTACTGATACACTATCAAACTCAGCCTGATACTTTCACACTATTACACTTACTCTAATTCTGTCACGACATAACACTCACTCTAATACTCTCACACTATTATACTCATTCTAATACTGTCACATTATTTAACTCACTCTACTACTGTAACACTATCACACTCACACTAAAACTGTCACACTATAACACTCACTCTAATACTGTCAGATAATCATATTCACTATAATACTGTCACAATATCACACTCCCTATAACATTCTCACACTATCACACTCACTATAATATTGTCACACAACCACATTCCCACTATAACTGCCACACTATCGCACATAATCGTTCACTATCGCACTGTCCACACTCACTCCAGCACTGTCACACTGTCACATTCTCACTATCACACTCCTACTATCACAGTCATACAGTCACACTCAGTGTACAACTTTATCATTGCTGCCTTTGTTATTCGTTACAGCCTCGCCCCTCCTGGAGACAGTGACATCTTGGGACAGTGACAGACTTGTGACAGTGACAGGCCTAAGATGATCCACTGTCTGGTAACCACAAAGATCCAACTCTTCTGTCTTAAACTTGCCCGACTCCTTCGAAATCCCCGTCCACGAATTTGTCTATAATAATATCGGGTCATTTGATTGATTTTCACTTTAAAGACCTCGCCTAGAATAATCTACATAACATCTAATCTTAGAACAAACCATCGGGTTGTGACACCATAAAGTATGTGGGATATGACATTCCTGTAGCTTGTATGTGAAGCCCTGCTTATAGTCGCAAGACAATGTTATTTATTATACATTTATAATTCTTATGCAAATGGCTTTCCGTACATATGTTGACGTTCCATGCGTCTGTTTACTGTGTCGTAACTTAGCTTTACTGAAAGTCTTGTATTAAGATTTTCCCATTTCATTATCATTCGTTGTAGCGATCGTAAAAGATAGACGGTTTTTCTTTTGATGAAAGAACGAAATTACTTTCAACAGACGGTAGAATCTGGCAGATAATACCGCCAGATTTTCTATCATGAATCTCTCAACTTTCACGATTAAAAAGTCTCCAGTAATGGAATGTTGGTCGTACATGAAATAAAGGGTATTCGTTATGATATGTTGTTCGTAAATTACATAAAGAGCATTTGTTATGTCATGTTGATCGTACATTATATAAAGAGAATTCGTTGTGATATGGTCAGCTGTACATGATATAAAAAGCATTCCTTATGATACTATTTTCCGAATTAATGAGGATGGTTGGAATTTCCCTTTTTACTTTCTGTGTTTATTTCTTTCTTTCTAACTTTATTTTTCCCCAGCGTTAGCGAACTTTAGATGACCAAGACCCTGTCCTACCTTTCCATTAGTACTCCTATTAACAGGCCTGGCCTGGATAAAAGGCTGTAGTTTCTAGGGTTGTGGACTCTGATAAAGAAGTATTTTTACATCTCCTGCATTCTAGCTCCATACTGGGATTGACAAAAGCAGCTGCTACAACTCACTCTTCATTGACACGATGCTTTGTAACAGATATTAGCTCCCCTTTATTATAGTTTTAAGTTAACGCCCGTGTTTGATTTTTGTTCTTGTTGAAGTTTTGAGGTAACCTCCCATGAGCTATGCAAGCAGACCTTTTCTTACAACGAGATGGCGTGTCAAAGCACGAGAATTGTTGGACAATCTGGTATGGTGATTTTTGATCTGAGAGAGATCAGACAGGCTTTTTTCACTGTTGTAAGTGAGAGATCAGACAATCTTTGTTCACTGTCGTAAGTGAGAGATCAGACAATCTTTGTTCAACGTCGGATGAGAGAAGTCCTGGTTTGTCAAGTCATTGAGTGAATAGGCAAGTATGAGACCAATATGTCTCCAGTGTTATAGTGGAACTCGCTGGCTAGTGTTGGTGTTGCCAGTGATATTTGTGTGATCTGTATTTCCACCAGCAGTTTGAGATATATGAATCAACGTTTCATCAATACTTTTCTCATAATCAAGTCTCATGATTAAACCCGCTTTCAGTTTGAATATGACGAGTAGCATTTGTTTAAAGGTAGTCAAACCTGAGATGTACAACCAATAAGGGTAATTCAGCTGTGAGATGTCCTAGAACTAATTGTAATTCAGCTGTGAGATGTCCTAGAACTAATTGTAATTCAGCTGTGAGATGTCTTAGAGCTAAGTATAATTCAGCAGTGAGATGTCCTAGAACTAAGTATAATTGAGCTATGTGAAGTCTTAGAACTAAGTGTAATTCAGCTGTGAAATGTCTTAGAACTAAGCATAATTTAGCTGTGAGATGTCCTAGAACTAAGTATAATTCAACTCTGAGATGCCTAACCTGGGCGCAGTCACATGACTGTTGTACAGGAAGTCGCGTTGTCTGTCACGACTGTGTCTACGTTATATTTGTCAAACTTCTCACCATCTGGCAAGCTCCTGATAAGATGTAAGACTGTCACACCTGTTATTCAAAACCTTCACTGCGACACCTGTAAAGATAATCCTGCTCATAGTTGGGGCGAATTATAAGAAAAATGTGATGTATGTTTCTCGTGCTGTTTGCTATTTTCTGTTCTGTTTTTTTTTTCGTCTTTTATGGCTCCAAAACGTAAATCAAGGGACGCAACCAATGAAAATATATGACAAGACTCGTGGACGCGTCTAAAGTCTGTTCAATGGTTACATCCTTTGACTTGCCGTTGCTTCTTTTCATGACTTAATATTTGAACTGTGTATTTTGTCATATGTGATGTTTGATTTGTGACTTTTTTATCTTGTATTTTACTGCCATTAAACTGTTTATTTTGTGATATGAACTATCCTGCGTGAGTTGTCTTTCTTGAAGAGTACAACTTTTAATGAGTTGTCTCTCTTATGAATGCGCCTGCAGATGACCACTTTGCCACAAAGTAGAAGTAAATTGTTCTACTGCTGAAAATAAACCATCCATGTTTTCATTTTTGTAAGTCTCAATGTTCTGGTTACTGAAAGACATAAGAAAGAGTAGATCATATATCACTTATGACCTTGTTACAGTATGCCATAAAGTGTTTGTTCATGTGCAATTATAACCACTTAGAAAACGGATTTAAAGCATTCAGCTACTCCTGGGCTGTTGATATGGAGAAGGTGCATTATCTACAGTCAGCTTTGCATTTCACTACCCTAACAGTGATAAAAGCAAGGTTTATACTCTAGAAACCTGAACAGTGTTACAGGGAATTCCAGAAGAAATTGACCAGGCTACAAAACAGCTACAATAAATGAGATGTAACAATGAAATGTTTATTCACATACGTGAATGAAAATTACAAGATAAAGAATAGAATGTGAGACGGGGCTGCGTTCTCTGCTCGTCAGTGTTTTAAAATAAGGTTTGTTCGTTCGATAGTTCGTTGTGTGGATATGGCAGCCACAGTGTGGTTTCGTTCTTAATCTTCTGTGTGGCTTTTAAGTCATATCTTGTTCTTTCTGGTGTCTTTTAAGTCAAATCTGCTTGATTTTGGTGTCTTTTCAGTTGAATCTTGTTCTTTCTTGTGTCTTTATCCACAAATAATTCATCTATTAATATAGTGAATTTCACTTTTCTCTTTCTTATTATGCGGTATTTGCTATTTGACTGGCTTTACTTTTATGTAAATGTTCTTCCTTGATATTTGAATTCAGTAACCTGTCTGAGTTTGGTGTCATTTATACTTACGGAAAAAGTAAGTGTGCAGTGGTGTCAAGCGCACCAATCACGTTGTCATGGGTGAAATGAAATCAAGTTTATTCACGAAGTTTTGTCTGAGTGTTGTCCACTTCCCCGTGCTGCTCAAAGGTGATCGCACTATTCATGGGGAGATAACCACAGCTCCAGTGAAATCACGTGCAGTGATCCATGATTGGTTACTAACCAGGGATAAAATAAGGTTAAGTGTGTAAGTCTGTTCTAAGAGATCTCTTCACATAATTGTTGAAAAATGTAGTAGTGGAATTACAACATAAACATATTTGTTCATCATTCTAAGAATGAACGAACATCGGTGACAAATAGATTTTGGAACGTTAATTGCTGGATCAACAGTAGCAGCAGTACCTCAACATTTTAATGTTCACAGAAACACAATACCACACCTTCAAAGTCGTTTTAACCAGAATGGTTCCGTTGCTAACCGCCATAGAAGCGGTAGACCACGAGTTAACACCCTTGCGCAAGACCGCTACATCCACCTCATGCACCTTCGTAACAGGTTTCTCCAGGCAACATAAACTGCCAGCAACATTCCAGGTTTAAGACGTGTGTCAGGCAGGACAGTGAGGAACAGACTAAAAGAGGTAAATCTCTTACCTCATAGGCCTGCAGTTAGACCAGTACTGACAGTTCGCCACAGACAAACCTGCTTGAACTGGGCCAGGCACCACGTGGCATGGGCCTATCATCACTGGAGATGGATCCTATTCACTGATGATCCAGATTCTGTCTGCAAGGCCATGATGGGCGTGCTTTAGTGTACAGGTCGGGAAGAGGGGGATGACAGGACCTATCGAGGACCACAGAAGTAAATTCTACTACGGGGCGGTCTTGGTGGTAGAAGCGAACGAAGAAGAAAAAGGAGAAGACGATTAGAAGAAGAAGGAGAAGAAGATTCTCCATGTTATATGATAGAAACATAATGTTTGTGTGTTATGAGTGTTGTATGGTATTGTCTGAAAATGGATGTGGAAGAGTTTTGGCGGATGGTTCATTTTTTTTTTTTAGGGGGGGGGCATAATTTATGTATCAAAAAATGCGTGTTTATAATGTCTTATAATAAAACTAAATAGTTTTTTTAAATCAGTTTTTCGGAACTACGTTTATTAATAGACCAGTTGTGTCGCTTATAGAACTAACAGTTTAACAGGGTATGGGTACATGAACTGACGAAGTGAAAGAGTTAACAATAGAAACTCGTGGAAACTGTAAATAGTACTGTAATTTTTTTAGCTGCACATATTCCAGTGCATATTCCAACTAAAGAAATAGAAAAGAAATTAGACTCTTTTGAAAACAAATGCCTCAGGAAAATACTCGGCATCAAGTGGAATGAATTCAAGAACAATGCAGAGATAAGACAGATGACTGAACAACAACCAGTCTCATGGGTGATCAGAAAAAGGAGATGGACATATGTTGGTCACTTGATGAGAAGAAATAATCAGAGAATCCCAAAACAAGCTATCAAGTGGAACACAACAGGCCGAAGAAAAAGAGGCAGACCGCGTGAAACTCTGAAGAGGACATTATTAAGAGAGGCCAAATTAACAGGCATAAAATCCTTTGATGAAGTTGAAAGACTCGCCGAAGACAGGAAAAATTGGGGAACTACTTTGCGAGCCCTATGTGACGTTTAACGGCACGGGAAGGATATAAGATATAAGAAGATTCCAGTGCAGGTTGTCTGAATTGACATGCAAGAGTTTTTCTTCTGATCTATGAATGACATTTACTGCTTGATTATCAGAATATTATTTTCATGTCCTATTGCATGGTCTATGTATGTTTCCTGCTGTGTTTTCGTAGCATATTTGTGTAAGTTATGTCGCTTCATATGATTTAATGTAATTTCAAATTTTCTATTTGTCTCTCTGTATTCTGTCTTCCTTGTTTTTTTCCACTTATTCTGGTATACATGTGTTACTAGTGTCTCATATGTTGCTGTCTGTTCTTTCCTTATACATTTCAGTTTTTGTCCAATATGTTTCTGCCTTATGTTTCTTCTGTACTCTTTCACCATATACTCTGCAGCAGCGGTTCTTAAACTTTTAAACATTACAGACCCTCTAAACTTTCAACGATTGCTGACTCCTATGTATTGATCAATATGGTCCTGTGCCTCGAATGCCAGACAGCTGAAACTATCACCTTTACCAGTCTGTTAGGCCTAAAGGGCTATCGGTTTTCTAGCTTTCAGTCAGGATTAAATGGCTATCAGTTTTCTTGCTATGTGTCAGGCCCAGAGAAATATCAATTCTCTTGCTTTCTGTTAGATCTAAAGCCTTTTCAGTTTACTTGTTTTTTGTCAGGTCTAGAGGAATATCAGTTTTCTTGTTTTCTGTTAGGCCTAAAGGCTATCAATTTTCTTGCTTTACTTAGACTTTCCAAATCAGTTCCTGCACATACTGTTTTTATTGTTCTAGAATTTCTTTACTCTGCTTCTCTCATATTTCACGGTTATATTTAACGTATCTTGCATCTCTGTTGAGTGGTGTGTGTTGAGTGTTGTGTGTATGGAAGGCTAGATTCATGGCATTGTCTTGTGAAAATTTAAAATTTTGACTTCTAGACTTTACCATACTGACGCTAGCATTGTGACTCTGTCACACTTTCTGTAGTACTGTCAAACTATCACACACATTCTCTATCACTGTCACACTGTATTACTCTTTTTACCATTGTCATATTATCATATTCTAGTACTGTAACACGTTCCCCACAGCACTGTCACACTATCACACTCATACTAGCACTGTCGTACTATCACAGTCCTTCTTCCACTGTCATATAGTCATATTCCCTCTAGTATTCACACTATCAAAGTCATTCTAATACTCTCAGACTAACATACTCATTCTAAAACTGTCATACTATTCCATTCACTCTAATACCGTCATACTATTACACTAACTATAATATTTTCACGCTATCACACTCACTCTAATACTGTCACAATATCACACTATGACACTCAATCTAGTACTGTCACACTATCACATTAACTTTAATACTCTGACACTACAAAACTCATTCTTTTACTGTCAGACTATCACACTCCCTCTAACGCTGTACACTGTCACTCTCACTATAACACTGTCACGCTATCACTCTAATTGTAATATTGACACACTATCACATTCACTCTAATACTGTCACATTATCACATTCACTTTAATACTGTCACACAATCACACTCATTCTAATACTGTGACTGTCACAATCGCTCTAATACTGTCATACTATGACATTCACACTAATACTGTCATACTGTCACACTATCACACTCACTCTAGTAGTGTCACACTATTATACTCACTCGAATTCTCTCACTCCATCACACTCACTCTAATACTCTCACACTATCACACTCTATCTGATACTGTCACACTATCACACTCACTCTAAAAATTTCACCCTATCATACTCACTCTAATACTGTCACACTACCACATTCCCACTATCATTATCACACTCAATCTTTCACTGTCACACTGTCCACAATCACTCTAACACTGTAACACTATCACTTTACCACTATCGCACGCCTACTATCACAGTCATACAGTCACACTCAGTGTACAACTTTATCATTGCTGCCTTTGTTATTTGTTACAGCCTCGCCCCTCATGGAGACAGCGACACCTTGGGGCAGTGACAGACTTATGACAGTGACAGGTCTATTATGACCCTCAGTCTGGTAACCACAATGATCTGACTCTTCTGTCTTAAACTTGCACTTCCCCTACGAACTCTCCGTCTACGACTTTGTTTCTAACAATATCGGGTCAATTGACTGATTTTCAGTTTAAAGACCTCACCTAGAATAATCTACATAACATCTAATCTTAGAACAAACCATCTGGTTGTGACACCATAAAGTATGTGAGATATGACATTCTTGTAGGTCGTATGAGCTGTCTTACTTATTGTCGCAAGAAACGTTATATATTATGCAGTTATAATTCTTATTTCTTATGCAAATGGTTTTCAGTACATATGTTGACGTTCCATGCGTCTGTTTACTGCGACGTAACTAAAAGTGTTTTCTTAACATTCTCCCGTTTCATTATCATTCGTTGTAGCGATCGTTGAAGATAGACGATTTTTCTTTTGATGAAAGAACGAAATTGCTTTCAACTGAGGGTAGAATTTGACAGATCATTCTGCCAGATTTTCTATCATGAAACTCTCAACTTTCAGGATTAAAATGTCTCCAGTAATGGAATGCTGGTCGTATATGAAATAAAGTTCATTCGTTATAGTATGTTCTTCGTACATGATATATAGGGCATAGGTTATGATATGCTAGTCGTATGTGATATAAAGGGCACTGCTTATGATATGCTGGTCGTACATGATATAAAGAGCATTTGTTATTATATAGTGATCGTACATGATATAAAGAGAATTCGTTATGATACTATTTTACAAATTAATGAGGATGGTTGGAATTTCCCTTTTTACTTTCTGTGTTTATTTCTTTCTTTCTAACTTTATTTTTCCCCAGCGTTAGCGAACTTTAGACGACCAAGACCCTGTCCTACCTTTCCGTTAATGCTCCTATTAACAGGTTTGGCCTGGATAACAGGCTGTAGTTTCCAGGGTTATGGACTCTGGTAAAGAAGTATTTTTACATCCCCTACATTCTAGCTCCATACTGGGATTGACAAAAGCAGCTGCTACAACTCACTCTTCATTGACACGATGCTTTGTAACAGATATTAACTCCCCTTTATTATAGTTTTAAGTTAACGCCCATGTTTGATTTTTGTTATTGTTGAAGTTTTGAGGTAACCTCCCATGAGCTATGCAAACAGACCTTTTCTTACAACGAGATCGCGTGTCAAAGTACGAGAATTGTTGGACAATCTGGTATGGTGATTTTTGATCTGAGAGAGATCAGACAGGCTTTGTTCACCGTCGTAAGTGAGAGATTAGACAATCTCTTCCAGTGGAACTCGCTGGCTAGTGTTGGTGTTGCCAGTGATATTTATGTGATCTATATTTCCACTAGCACTTTGAGATATATGAATCAACGTTTCATCAATACATTTCTCATAAAACTGTCACTTCATTAAATCAGACTTCATTTTGAAAGTGACGTGCAGTGTTTGTTTAACTAAGGGTAGGGAAACCTGAGATGTGCATCCAATAAGAGTAATTCAGCTGTAAGATGTACTAGAACTAAGTGTTATTCAGCTGTAAGATGTACTAGAACTAAGTGTAATTCAGCTGTAAGATGTACTAGAACTAAGTGTTATTCAGCTGTAAGATGTACTAGAACTAAGTGTAATTCAGCTGTGAGATGTACTAGAACTAAGTGGAATTAAGCTGTGAGATGTCCTAGAACTAAGTGTAATTCAACTGTGAGATACCTAACCTGGTCGCAGTCACATGTCTGTTGTATAGGAAGTCGTATTGTGTCTCACACCAATATTTGTCAAACATCTCACCATCTGGTAAGCTCCTGGTAAGATGTAAGACTGGCACACCTGTTACTCAAATCCTTCACCGAGACACCTGTAAAGATAATCCTGCTCATAGTTCGGGCGAATTAGAAGAAAAATTTGAGCTATGTTTCTCGTGCTGTTTGCTATTTCATGTTTTGTTTTGTTCCGTGTCTCATGGCTCCAAAACGTAAATCAAGGGACACAACCAATGAAAATGTATGACAAGACTGGCGAACGCGTCTAAAATCTGTTCTATGGTTACATCCTTTGACTTGTCGTTTCATCTTTTCATGACTTAATATTTGAACTGTGTATTTTGTCATATGTGACGTTTGATTTGTCTGTTTTTATCTTGTATTTTACTGCCATTGAATTGTGTATTTTGTTATTTGAACTATTTTGCGTGAGATGTCTTTCTTGAAGAGTACAACTTTTAATAAGTTGTCTCTCTTATGAATGCGCCTGCAGATTACCACGTTGCCACAAAGTGGAAGTAAAATGTTCTACTGCTGAAAATAAACCATCCATGTTTTCATTTTTGTAAGTCTCAATGTTCTGGTTACTGAAAGACAGAAGAAAGAGTAGATAATATATCACTTATGACCTTGTTACAGTATGCCATTAACACTATAAAGTGTTTGTTCATGTGCAATTATAACCACTTAGAAAAAGGATTTAAAGCATTCAGCTACTCCTGGGCTGTTGATATAGAGAAGGTGCATCATCTACAGTCAACTTTGCATTTCGCAACCCTAGCAGTGAGGAGAACAACGTTTATACTCTAGAAATCTGAACAGAGTTACAGGGAATGCCAGAAGAAGTTGATCAAGTTACAAAACAGCTACAATAAATGAGATGTAACAATGAAATGAAGAAACCAGGTGCACAGGAATGTGATGACCACCGGAGTATCAGCCTCTTATGTGACATAACGAAGCTACTTCTGAGAATAATTATGAGGAGAACAAGGAAAAAGATAAAAATGGAAATAGCAGATGAACAGTTTGGATTTGTTGAAGGAAAGGGAACACACAATGCCATTTATGCTTTACGAACACTAACAGAAAGAGCTTTAGAAGTACAGAAAGATCTATACTTATGCTTCATTGATTACACCAAGGCATTTGACAAGGTGGAACATAATGAAATTATTAAAATGCTTGAAGACATCAATATAGACAGAAAAGATCTGATGATTTTAAAACATCTATACTGGCAGCAAGAAGCAGCAGTTCGAGTTGAAAATAGAATTGGAAAATATCAACCTATAAAACAAGGGGTGCGACAAGGATGTGTACTATCTCTAGACCTTTTTTTCTCTGTATAGCGAGAATATTCTAAGAACAATCATCATAGAACCAGGCATAAAAATTGGAGGATACAATATTAACAACCTTCGGTATGCTGACGGCACAGTACTGATAGCTGAGAACCAACAAGACCTGCAAAATCTCTTGGATAAAGTCGCCAAAGAAAGTGAACAGAAAGGCCTTACTTTGAACATCAAAAAGACAGAGACTATGGTTATATCTAAGAAACAGAATCCACCAACATGCAGTATTAAATTAAACGGAACTATTCTAAAGCAGGTGCAGAAATTCAAATACCTTGGAGCAGTAATAACTTCAGATGGGAAATGCAGAACAGAAATTAGGAACAGAATAAGCCAAGCAAAGACTGCATTTCAGAGAATGAGAAACATATTAGCTAACACATTTTTATCAATGAATGTTAGAAAACGAGTCCTAAAATGCTATATTGAACCTATCCTGTTATATGGAAGTGAATCATGGACAATAGGCAAGTCTGCACAAAAATCATTGGGAGCAGCAGAAATGTGGTTTATTAGAAGAATGTTGCGAATCCCCTGGACAGCAAAAATAACTAATGAAGAATGTATGAGAAGAGCTGGAGAGACAAAAAACCTTGTCAAAAAGATAAGAGAGAGACAATGTACTTTCATAGGACATGCAATGAGAAGAGGGGGCATTGAAAATATTATAAGAACAGGAAAAATAGAAGGAAGAAGATCAAGAGGAAGACCAAGAGAAATGATACTGGACAGTCTGACGGGATGGTGTGAGAGGAGATCACCAACTGAACTGATAGCCTGCATGAAGGATCGGGTACTCTGGAGAAGCATAATAGCCAACGCCAGTCGGCACGGCACATGATGATGATGATGATGATGATGAACAATGAAATATTTATTCACATACGTGGTATCGATTTAGTTGTTACGTGTATCCGTTCTCGGTAAGCGTAACCTTGGTATCTGTGAGTAGGATACAAGGATTCTGGTTGTAATAAATGAGTGGATGAAAGAGGTTCAAACACGTGCCAGAGATACGGCAAGTGATGATGTGGCAGTTTCTTGCTGTGAGTAAAACTACTGTGATTGTGTACTGCGCATATATGTATAATTATTATATGATAATTTGTTGTAAACAAGATTATTATACGACTAGAAGCGGTTTTTTTTTCATAAATCCAACAATCATGATTGCTCATTAAACACACAACTATTGTGACTCATTACTGTGATAGTATAATGTTAGATTAGAGAGGTAATATCTTTAATAGTAAAGGTACTTGATCATGTCCTTTCTTGTAATATGCTTTTTTTAGAATAAGACATCTCAAGTTCCACTGGAAAAGTTAGTCAGCTCAGGTGACTTTGAAGGGTAGTGTAATTTTGAACGGCATATCTGAGCTTAGTTAGGAAAGGTTTTTAGGTGTAAATACAACCTACTAAATTTAATAATAAAGACTTAGTTTTTTTTTTAATTCTTTGTTTAAGAAACCAAATTTTAGAATAACATGATTATTCACGTAGAGTGAGCTTTTTGTCATGAGAGAATATTCAGGAATCATGGGAAGATTTAGTATGGGATAATTAAGCTTGAGCAACTTTTATTAGGTAGGATTTTTGTAGTCATTTTTCTCCGTAGTTATGTTTTCCAGTAGAGACGTTTGCAAGTTGTCAGTTTCAGTTACGTAGTAGACTCAGTTTCAGTTACGTAGTAGACTCAGTTTCAGTTACGTAGTAGACTCAGTTTCAGTTATGTAGTAGACGCAGTTTTAGTTATGTAATAGACTCAGTTTTAGCATAGTGTCCTATGGGACAAGTTTTCTTTGTTAGTGAAGTGTACGCTGTTTAGTAGTGTTGTCCTTATCAGGACAGAATTGTTTTGCTTCAGTAAATGTTTTTATGTGAATTTTTGTACTTGGACTATTATTACTTTCACGAAGTTTTCTTGCTGTTAGTCCTGTCTAGTGAGTGAGAAGTCCTGGCAAAGTGTACATACGTGACACATACATACACTTGTGGTAGTATTTTCGAACCTGGCATTGTTGTTGTGTACAAGATTGCCTTTTTGATAGAGTAGTGTTACCAACTCTTACAAGCAACAACAGCATGTGAATCTATCAAAGTACAGTAAAACTCCACAAAATTCCATCTCTCGATGCCTTGGACACGTCACAGTAATACACTGATACTATTTCAGTGGTGCCCAGCGGGCATGTCCCACTAGTACACTAATACTAGTTCAGTGGTGCCCTACCGACACTTATTACTATACATACATGAATTGAGAATTTATGATATACGCACAACAATTGTTCGTATATACTGTACACATGACAACTGTTCCTGTATACTATCCACACAACGATTATTCCTGTATACTCTACACACAACGATTATTCCTGTATACCATACACATAGCAATTATTCCTGTCTACTATACACACAACGATTATTCCTGTATACTATACAGACACATAACAGGGATGTCTGTGTCACAAACGCCTGATGGTTGGAACCATCATTAAAAATATATATACAGTACAAACTAATTGCTGATTCCTACACACTTTAATATTTCATGAATAGATTTTAGTACCAAATCTATATTAAGTCAAATTTCAGTAACCATCATAATGAATGTAGACAGATATTTAAATTCTAAGTGAACATTTCAGTTTGAAATGTGGTCGATCCGGTCTTTAAGTGGTGTTCTGAAAAAAATATAACAAAATTTATGGAAATTAACATTAAAATATAAAAATATGAAATTTAGTCTCATTGGATAAAGTCACAGAACTGATAAAGCGAGTAAAAAATAACTGTAGGAAATAGTAGCAGTAACACTAGTAGTAGTAGTAGTAGTAGTAGTATTAGTAGCAGCAGCAGCAGTAGTAGTAGTAGCAGTAGTAGCAGTATTAGTAGTAGTATAAGTAGTAGTAGTAGTAGTAGTAGTAGTAGCAGTAGTAGTAGTAGTAGGAGTATTAGTAGTAGCAGTAGTAGTAGTAGTAGGAGTAGTAGTAGTAGTAGCAGTAGTAGTAGTAGTAGTAGTAGTACCAGTAGCAGTAGTAACAGAAGTAGTAGTAGTAGTAGTAGTAGTAGTAGTAGTAGTAGTAGTACTAGTAGTACTAGTAGCAGCAGCAGGAGAAGTAATGGTGATAGTTGCAGTAATACAAGCAGTAATTGTAGTACCAGAAAAAGAGGCAAAGGACAGATATTTGTGGAAACCCCTTGTGCCCTGGGCATTTGAGAGAGAGAGAGAGAGAGAGACCTGGGCACTTGAGAGAGAGAGAGAGACCTGGGCACTTGAGAGAGAGAGAGAGACCTGGGCACTTGAGAGAGAGAGACCTGGGCACTTGAGAGAGAGAGAGACCTGGGCACTTGAGAGAGAGAGAGACCTGGGCACTTGAGAGAGAGAGAGACCTGGGCACTTGAGAGAGAGAGAGAGAGAAAGAGAGAAGTGACGGTAGTAGTATTAGTAAAATAATAGTGAAGTAGTCGATGTAGTAATTATGTCTATATAAGTAGAGAAAGCTGTATGGTTCACTTTTACAATAAAAAAAAGGATAAAAAGAATGAGGAAAGTGGCAGAAACAAGAATGGCAGGAAGCAAGATGGGTACACAAACATTCAACAATCCAATATTTCGGCAAAAAGTCTTTTTGAAGGACCACATTAACAAATAACAACATAGCAGATTAAAGAACATGAAAAAAGGATGGAAAAAATAGACTTGGCTATCTTAGTCTCCTCCTAGAAGGAAAGACAGGCAAGAAATTCGGTTCTTGTATGTTCTGTGTGTACTAATCTTACTTCCAGCCATTTTGTTTCTGCCAGCTTTCCTTACTCTTTATCTTTTTTTGTGTGTGTAAAACTGAACCATATACCTGCATCTACTTTCATCACTAGAACCAGACATTTCTATCTACTTTCATCACTAGAACCAGACACTTCTATCTACTTTCATCACTAGCACCAGACACCTCCATCTACTTTCATCACTAGAACCAGACACCTCTATCTTCTTTCATCACTAGAACCAGACACCTCCATCTTCTTTCATCACTAGAACCAGACACCTCCATCTTCTTTCATCACTAGAACCAGTCACCTCCATCTACTTTCATCACTAGAACCAAACACCTCCATCTTCTTTCATCACTAGAACCAGTCACCTCCATCTACTTTCACATCTAGAACCTGTTTTACCCCAATCCTCATTTCTCTTAGTTTATACATAACTAATAGTGAAAGTATTTGTGATTGTAGCAATTGGTGGATCTCTCAGAAGTCCATGGACATATTTAAGAACCCCTCCCCCCGCGGGGATTCAAGAGAATAATGTAATGGGCCCCAGAGTACTGTGATGGGTTCTAGAATACTGTCATGATCCCCAGAATACTGTGATGGGTTATAGAATACTGTGATGGGTTATAGAATACTGTGATGGGTTATAGAATACTGTGATGATCCCCAGAATACTGTGATGATCCCCAGAATACTGTGATGATCCCCAGAATACTGTGATGGGTTACAGAATACTGTGATGATCCCCAGAATACAGTGATGGGTTATAGAATACTGTGATGATCCCCAGAATACTGTGATGATCCCCAGAATACTGTGATGGGTTATAGAATACTGTGATGATCCCCAGAATACTGTGATGGGCCCTAGAATACTGTGATGATCCCTAGAATACTGTGATGGGCCCTAGAATACTTTGATGATCCCCAGAATACTGTGATGGGCACTAGAATAGTGTGATGATCCCCACAATACTGTAATTATCCACAGAATACTTTGATGGGCCCTAGAATACTGTGATGATCCCCAGAATACTGTGATGGGCCATAGAATACTGTGATGGGCCCTAGAATACTGTGATGGGCCCTAGAATAACACTACAAATTTCTCTCAGAGACATTGGCAATGGAAGTGATAGTGATAGTAGTAGTTTTTGTCGTTGTAGTTCTAGCAATGATAAAATAGTGGTAGTGATGGCTGTGTTAACAATGGTATAATAGTTGTTTACAGAAGAATCTGAAGTAGTAATAGAAGAAGTATCTGAGCTGAAGAAATAGCAAAATATTGGCTGAAGCAGCCATGGCAATGATAGAAGTATTACTAGTGGTGGAAGTAGTAAGTATATCGGTAGTGGACTTCTCGTACTATTACTAACAAGTGGAGGTACAATGAAGGGAATTAAAAGGAGGACATAATATCGCTCTTCAGAAAATAAAACAGCTGTGGAGAGGAACAGACAGAACTACAAAAATAAGATTTTTAATGGCATGCATCTTTCCCATTGCAGCATATGCCTGTGAGACCTGGACACTTAACAAAACAGTTGGAAAAATAAATGTCTTTCAATGTAAATGCTACAGAAGAGTTCTTTAAATATCATAGACACACAAAAAAGAACCGAGAGGCCTACAGGAGTGCTGTTTAAGGAGGCAAAGTTCCGCAAGGACATGCAAATGAATGAATGAGATGAAAAGTGACATTCCCGATGCCGTTTAAATCCAACTTCAGCCCACCACGGCATAGGGTAAAGGGGTGGGGTGGGGTGGGTAGAAGTGACAAATACAAATAATCAAAAAACGACCGATATAAATGTCGATTCCATAGTTTTCGTAGTCGCTGAGATGAATAGTGACACTCCCGATGCAGTTTAATTCCAATCTCAGCCTCCATTGGCATGGGGTCCTAGATGTGGGGGTGGGATGTAGTGGCATGTACAAATAATCTAACATGACCGATATCAGTGTCGAATTCATAGTTTTCGGGGCCGCTGAGATGAATAGTGGCACTCGCAAGCTCAATAATATTTTTTAATATTTTTTTTTGTGGGAAAGGGTAATATATATATATATATATATATATATATATATATATATTCATTCACTCATTTGCATGTCCCTTGCGGAACTTTGCCTCCCTAACAGCATTCCTGTACATCTATCGGTTGTGAGCAAGATTGCCTGCTTCAGATCATCAACGATGTCTTGCAGCAATCTTTGCCTTGGTCTTCCTCTCTTTCTTTTTCCCATTATGTATCCTTCCAAGACGGTCTTGTCTAGATTATCATGACGTTTAATGTGTTCAAAATATTTAAGTTTTCTCTGTTTAATCCTCTTTACTAGCCAGCCTTCTTCAATATTAAGTTCTCGTAGTATGGATATATTTGTTCTTTTTTGTGTCCATGATATTTGAAGAATTCTTCTGTATGATTTACATTCAAAGGCATTTATGTGTTTCTCAGCTGCTTTATTAAGTTTCCAGGTCTCACAGGCATATGTTGCGATGGGAAAGACATATATATATATATATATATATATGGACGGACGGACGGACATGCAGGCGTCAAGACAGACAGACAGACAGAGATATGGATGGATGGATGGATGGATGGATGGATGGATGGATGGATGGATGGATGGATGGATGGATGGATTATAGACTCATACTAATAAAGTTCAAAATGTAATTTGAACAAATTTAACTCCTAACCTGTACTTTTCCTCTACGGATAATAATAAGGTCATTACCTGGTGTTACGCTCTCTCTCTCTCTTGCCATGTGCGCTGACCTGGTCAATGGAAATCTTAAATGTTATTCTTAAATTCTGTAGAAAAGCATTGATTCCATGGTAACATAGAACTCATATGTTTATGACCAAAACCGCGTGAAAATATTTCAAAGTCGTATCAGTTTGATCCTGTCTGTTTTTATGTATTTACTTATTTTGGCGAACGGATGAAGGAACGAAAGAACTTTAAATTGTGAAGACTTTGAGGCGCAGGTCAGTCTGACACTTTACCCATTATTTCTCAGTTTTCACACTGTCACAGACATTCCAGTGAGGCGGAGAGATGGGAGCTTTTCTAAGTTAGTGAGATCTAACAATATTTGTTATTTCCTTGTACGGTTTCTCTACAAATAAGAAACAACAAGACTTTTTCACTGTAAAGTAATAGAGCTCGGCACTGTAGTAGAACGGAAAAAGTAAGTGTACAATGGTGTCAAGCGCACCAATCACGCTGTCATGGATGAAATGAAATCAAATTTATTCACGAAGTTTTGCCTGAGTGTTGTCCACTTTCCCGTGCTGCTCAAAGGTGATCCCGCTATTCATGGAGAGATAACAGCAGCTCCAGTGAAATCACGTGCAGTGATCCATGATTGGTTACTGACCACGGATAAAATGAGGTTAAGTGTGTAATTCTGTTCTAAGAGATCTCTTCACGTAATCGTTGAAGAAAGGAGTAGTGGAAATCCAACATAAACATCATTTTTCATCATGCCACGACTGAACGAACATCAGCGACAAATAGATGTAGGGATGTTAATTGCTGGATCAACAGTAGCAGCAGTATCTCAACATTTTAATGTTCACAGAAACACAATACTATACCTTCAAAGTCGTTTTAACCAGAATGGTTCCGTTGCTGACCGCCATAGAAGAGGTAGACCACGAGTTACCACCCTTGCACAAGACCGCTACATCCACCTCATGCACCTTCGTAACAGGTTTCTCCAGGCAACATGAACTGCCAGCAACATTCCAGGTTTAAGACGTGTCAGGCAGGACAGTGCAGAACAGACTCAGAGAGGTGAATCTCTTACCTCATAGGCCTGCAGTTAGACCAGTACTGACAGTTCGCCATAGACAAATCTGCTTGACCTGGGCCAGGCACCACGTGGCATGGGCCTATCATCACTGGAGATGGATCCTATTCACTGATGATCCAGATTCTGTCTGCAAGGCCGTGATGGGCGTGCTTTAGTGTACAGTCGAAGAGAAGAAAAAACGAAAGAAGAAATCCCTTATTATACTCAACCACTCCAGCATACATCAGCCCCTTCACAAATCCTACGAAACGTTTGTCCATGTATTCTACTAAAATGACCAGCGGTTCTCAACCTAATAAAGTGACCACCCAAATTAGAGTCTCTGTGGATTTAAGGTAGGCTAGCGAAAAGAGATTGTGATAAATTTTGGAATATTTATGAAGTATACTAAGAAATAAAACTTTTATTTGTTCTTATTTTTTCAATGTCAGATTTATGTTATGTTGAAGGCACTGAAACAGTTCATTATTTATTGAACTTCAATATTTTAGAAGCTTTTCTTAAGGATCGCGGGTCACATAATGTGGCTGGTTTATGGCTCCTCAGTTCAAGAATGGTTATGGATCGCTGTTTTAAAATTAAAATAGAAAAGAAAGTCTAAAACGTCTTTCCATGTAATGAGAAGGATAATACAAAGAAAAATTCTCAACGACAGAATGTTCACTGACGTGGCTCTTTCTGCTTAATGTTTTCATCTTACATTCTATTAAAAGAACTGATAATTTGTATACACATTTATACATGACTATATCATAATAATTTTTGACCAAAAAAACATTAATTTTAAATACATCTCTGCAACAATGAGAGGAATAATGAGTATTTCAATTTCAGTAGCAGCTATCAAGATGTAATCAAGCTAGTTTTCCTGTAACTGGTGATATAAATAGTGATGATTTTCAAAGAAAGGTAAACTATTTTTACATGTTGTTATTATCATGACATTATTGAGAGCACGCTGTAGAAGTTAGATTATTATTTATGAGTTATCAACTATTAAATATTAATTTCTTTGTAATTGGAAGAAGAGAAACAGGTGTGTAATAATTTAAAACTGCATTTGACTTTGCTAATTCTGAAAAACAATTTATAAGCTCAAAACATTAACAAATCTTCTCTCTTTACAAATAAGTGCTGAGACATTTATATTATCAAAAGATGTTCCACAGATGATTTGAAGTTCAACTTTGTTCGTTTATTGGTCATCTCTGTATGTTATCAGAACTAAATATCTATGTACTGTGACATATCTGTATTATATAATTTGTAAGTTTCGATTGTTAATAGTGTCTTTTAAATGTTTTGTTTAAAACAAAAATCTTACTTCTCTGCCTGTAATGAGAGGAACAATGAGTGGCTCGAGGGTGATAATAGCTTTCACAAAGTCTTCAGGCCAGTTCTCCTGGAGCTAAAGAAAGCAAATATTACTTGTGTCTGAGACTGCTCTCCTACGAATAAAATGTTATTGTAATTTTTATTTTTTAATGCAAATAAATGTTTAGAACTCTTCCGGTGCAGTGTTATACATAAATTTTCACAATTTGTAAACAAGACTCGGATGTGATAGATTTTCTTTCACTTTTCACCTTTACATGTAAAACGTAGCTTAGAGATAGATTGAGTATGATGGATTAATTTCAGGTAAATTATAGCCGTGTCCATTGTGTGTTGCTTGTAGGGATGAAGACGCTTGTCCCATGGGGCAATCAGCGAGCCATAGCTGATATGCTAGCTCAGGTTTTGCGAACCATAGCTGACCAAGACCCTGTCCCACCTCTCCGTGGTACCTCCAGTAACAGGCCTAGAAGGCTAACGGGGCATGGATCGCTAATAGTCCCCATGGTGGTGGAGTCTGTTAAAGAAGCATTGTAAACCCCCTTGATTTTTATCTGTAATCTGGCACTGAAAAAGTAGCTGCCATAACCCGACGTCACGCCGATACGATGCTGTGTCTCAACATCTCTACAGCACTGTCATACTATCACATTCCTTCTATCACTGTCATACTATCACACTTCTTCTATCATTGTCATACTATCACACTCCTTCTATCACTGTCATACTATCATAGTCCTTCTATCGTTGTCATACTATCACAGTCCTTCTATCACTGTCATACTATCACAGTCCTTCTATCATTGTCATACTATCACACTTCTTCTATCACTGTCATACTATCACAGTCCTTCTATCATTGTCATACTATCACACTTCTTCTATCACTGTCATACTATCATAGTCCTTCTATCGTTGTCATACTATCACACTCCTTCTATCACTGTCGTACTATCACAGTCCTTCTATCATTGTCATACTATCACACTCCTTCTATCACTGTCATACTATCATAGTCCTTCTATCACTGTCATACTATCATAGTCCTTCTATCATTGTCATACTATCACACTCCTTCTATCACTGTCATACTATCACAGTCCTTCTATCACTGTCATACTATCACAGTCCTTCTATCATTGTCATACTATCACACTCCTTCTATCACTGTCATACTATCACACTAATTCTATCACTGTCATACTATCACACTAATTCTATCACTGTCATACTATCACACTAATTCTATCACTGTCATACTATCACACTAATTCTATCACTGTCATACTATCACACTAATTGTATCACTGTCACACTATCACACTAATTCTATCACTGTCATACTATCACACTAATTCTATCACTGTCACACTATCACACTAATTCTATCACTGTCATACTATCACACTAATTCTATCACTGTCACACTATCACACTAATTCTATCACTGTCACACTATCACACTAATTCTATCACTGTCACACTATCACACTAATTCTATCACTGTCACACTATCACACTAATTCTATCACTGTCACACTATCACACTAATTCTATCACTGTCATACTATCACACTAATTCTATCACTGTCACACTATCACACTAATTCTATCACTGTCATACTATCACACTAATTCTATCACTGTCACACTATCACACTAATTCTATCACTGTCACACTATCACACTAATTCTATCACTGTCACACTATCACACTAATTCTATCACTGTCACACTATCACACTAATTCTATCACTGTCATACTATCACACCACAGTGTGGCAGTCAACATATGTGTTTAGCACCAGTGAGAAAGAAACATATGCTGTTTCTATGGGTCCGTCATGGCCACAAGAACAAAAAACAAGCAACATTTATGTTACAGTACCAACAACACATTCTGTAAACATATAAAGATTCAGATACAAACGTGGTATAGATGGAACAACCTAGATTAGTCCTCGTAGACTGATTATATTATAACTGGGAAGTCCAAAGGACAGCATCTTAGAGAAGCGAAAGTGATTCTAAATGTTAGCGTCGACACTGACCATCTTCTTGTAAATTTACATACAAGACAAAAAGCCAAAGAAACGAATAGCAACTAAGAGTAGACCAGAAACAGTCAACTTGAGAAAGCTTTGTAAAGATTTGATTAGAGAAGAAGTGAATCAAGATATGGCAGACGCATTTAAGTGGCTATAAGACAGAAGCAACGATGTAGATGAGACCTGGTAGTATTTTAAAAAATTCTTTAACTGACAGCTTAGAAAGAACATGCGGAACCCGCAAGATAGGCTGAACCAGGAGAAAAGACACAGATGGTAGAAGGAAGAAGTCAAAGAAGTAGCAGAGAAAAAGAAAAGAAGCTAGAGAGGAAAATGGCCACAGACTCGGACTGAAGATTATATAACATACAGAGTGATCACAGGAGCAGTGAACTGTTCAAAGAGTCACCAGGAAAGCTTTGTTCAAGCCATGAGACTTACAAAGGAGTGTTTTAAACCAACACATTGATATATGGGACGCTACATGACAGCGCCTTCACCCGCAGCTAAAGCTGACGTGTTAGATGGGAATGAAAGAAACACAAATCTGCCTCATATATATCTTACCTCGGGAACATCTCTCACATCTGCTAAGATCACATTTGGGAGCATGAGAATGATTTCAAGTACTAGAGCTTTCAACGCCCACTTCATCTTGATCTTTTATTGCTGCCAGCAACATTAGTTCGCTAAGAACATTCCACCAGCTTTTATAGGAAATAATGCTACAAATCATATTTACACCAAAATGGTAATCATCTATCGCTGTGTAAAGGATGTAGCTAAACCTGCATGATAAACGAGCACATAAATTAGTGTAATAACTAACAAACATAATCCATAAATAGAAATTTTATTGTAACAAAAAATTACTTAGAAATAAATTAATAATTGTTCGTTAATAAGCCTATTATGGTTCAGGTTAACCCTTGCTAGCCAAGTTACAATTGTTCTTCTTGTTTAGATACTAGACTTCCATAAACCGAACACAAGATTTAAGAAAAATATTTTAAAATACCCTCATCTTTCTGGTTTAGTCCCATAGATCTTAGTTCGTAATTTTAAAATGTCATACAGGCTAAAAATGTGCCAAAGGTCATTTCTCGTGTGAAAGGCTAAAGCTCTGCGATACTCTGAACCTTTTGTGGTCCTCTCGTGGATCTCGTGTGGTCCGTTCGGGGAAGAGGGGGACGACAAGACCTATCGAGGACCACAGAAGTAAATTCTACTATGGGGCGGTCTTGGTGGTAGAAGCGAAGGAAGAAGAAGAAGAAGAAGAAGAAGATTTCCTATGTTAAACGATAGAAACATATTGTTTGTGTGTTATGAGTTTATTGGTAGTGTCTGAAAATGGATGGGGAAGAGTTTTGGCGGATGGTTCATTTTTATGGGGTATAATTTATGTATCAAAAATGCGTGTTTATAATGTCTTATAATAAAACTAAAGAGTTCTTTTTTCTTAAATCCGCTTTTCGGAACTACGTTTATTAATAGACCAGTTGTGTCCCTTATAGAACTAACAGTTTAACAGGGTATGGGTACATGAACTGACGAAGTGAAAGAGTTAACAATGGAAACTCGTGGAAACTGTAAGTATTACTGTAATGTTCTCAGCTGCACATGTTCCAGTTCAGGTTTTCTTAATTGACATGCAAGCGTTTTTCTTCTGATCTGTGAGTGACATTTACTACTTGATTGTCAGAATATTATTTTCATGTCCTGTTGCATGGTCTATGTATGTTTCCTGCTCTATTTTCGTAGTATATTTGCGTAAGTTATGGCGCTATATGTGGTTTAATGTGTTTTCATATGTTCTGTTTGTCTGTCTGTATTCTATCTTCCTTACTTTTTTCCATTTATTCTGGTATTCATGTGTTACTATTGTCTTATATTTTTCTGTCTGTTCTTTCCGTATACATTTCCAAATGATGATAAAGCTAGAGACCTGTTAGACATGCTGATTAACGCGGGCGTTGAGAACGGTGATGCTAGACTTAAAGACGTCAATGCCAGAGCTCTGAGTCACGATGAGATTTTAGGAAATTCTACAATGCTGATTATGGCGGGCGTGGAGACAGTTTCAACAGCCTTTCAGTCTCTTCTGTACTGCT
>CM019710.1:7806141-7841141 GCA_009760885.1 Achatina immaculata
GGTTATTGCTGTATACTATACACACAACAATTATTCATGTATACTATACACACAACTATTGTTCCTGTATACTATGTACACAACGATTATTACTGTACGCTATACACAACGATTATTCCTGTAAACTACACACATAGCGATTATTCATGTATACTATAGACACAGCGATTATTCCGGAATACTATTCACACAACGATTATTAATATATACTGTACACACAACGATTATCCCTGTATACTAAACACACAGCGATTATTCATGTCTTCTATAAACACAACGGTTATTCCTATATACTATACACATAGCAATTATCCTGTCTACTGTACACACAACGATTATCCCTGTATACTATACACACAGCGATTATTCATGTCTTCTATAAACACAACGATTATACCTATATACTATACAGACACTTAACATGGATGTATGTGTCACAAACCCCTGATGACTGTAACCGTCATTAAAAATATATATACAGTACAAAGTAATTGCTGATTCCTACACACTTTAATATGTTATGAATAGATTTTAGTACCAAATCAATATTAAGTCAAATTTCAGTAACCATCATAATGAATGTAGACAGATATTTAAATTCTAAGCCGGTGTGTCAGTTTGAAATGTGGTCGATCCAGTCTTTAAGTGGTGTTCTGAAAAATTAATATGACAAAATGTATAGAAATTAACATTAAAATATAAAAAATCATTTTTTTTAATTTGATAAGTTTACAGAAGTGATAAATCGAGTAGAAAAAAAATATAGGAAATACTAGCAGAATTACCTGTAGCAGAAGTAGTAGTATATTATTCTCAAAAGCATTTGATTGTATACAACACCAGAAACTGTGGGATACATATTATCACCCTACTTATTTAACTTGTATACTGAAAATATAATGAGGAATGTTAGAGAAGATGTAGACAAAGAATATTACGATACCATAACAATTGGAGGTTATGAAATACCAGAGATTAGATATGCTGATGACACAGTGTTACTGTCCACAACACAAAAAGGAATGGAAAAACTAATTATGTCATTCCGTAAGAGCAGCGAAAAGCAAAACCTCTATCTTAATGCATAGAAAATTAAATTGATGACAACAACTGACAAAACAAACAAGACACTGAAATATGTATCAATGAGGAAAAACTGGAAGAAGTGGAGAGTTTTGAATGTCTTGGATCACTATTAACTAATAATGGGGATACAATGAGGGAAATTAAAAGGAGCACATCTATCGCTCTTCAGAAAATAAAACAAATAAAGAATTTGTGGAGAGGAGCAGACAGAACTACAAAAATAAGATTTTTCAGGGCATGCATCTTTCCCATAGCAACATATGCCTGTGAGACTTGGACACTTGACAAAACAGCTGAGAAACACATAAATGCCTTTGAATGTAAATGCTACAGAAGAGTTCTTCAAATATCATGGACACAAGAAGGAACAAATATATCCACACTACAAGAACTTAATACTGAAGAAGGCTGGCTAGTAAAGAAGATTAAAGAGAGAAAATTTAAGTATTTTGGACCCCATTAAACGTCATGATAATTTAGAGAAGACCGTATTGGAAGGATACATAATGGGAAAAAGAAAGAGAGGAAGACCAAGGCGAAGATGGCTGCAAGACATCGTTGACGATCTGCAAATGGATGCAGCAACGGCAGGCCATCTTGCTCACAACCGAGAAGCCCACAGTAGTGCTGTTTGGGAAGCAAAGTTCCGCAAACAACATGCAAATGAATGAATGAGAAGTAGTGGTAGCAGTAGTAGTAGTAGTAGCAGTAGTAGTAGTAGTAATAGTAGTAGTAACAGTAGTAGCAGTAGTAGTACTAGTAGCAATATTAGTAGTAGTAGTAGTAGTAGTAGCAGTAGTAATAGAAGTAATAGTAGTAGTAGTAGCAGTAGTAGTAGAAGTATTAGTAATAGTAGTAGTAGTAGTAGTAGTAGTAGTAGTAGTTGTATTAGTAGCAGTAGTAGTAGTAGTAGTAGTAGTAGTAGTAGTAGTAATAGTAGCAGTAGTTGTAGTAGTAGCAGTAGTTGTTGTAGTAATATTAGTAGTAGTAGTAGCATAGGTTTTAGTAGAGCAGTAGTAGTAGTAGTAGTAGTAGTAGTTGTAGCAATAGTAGTAGTAGTAGTTGTTGTTGTTGTTGTTGTAGCAGCAGCAGCAGCAGTAGTGGTAGTAGTAGTAGTAGTAGTAGCAGTAGTAGTAGTAGTAGTAGTAGTAGTAGTAGTAGTAGTAGTAGTAGTACTAGTACCATTCCATTGCGGGAGCCCCTTTTGCTCTGAGCACTTCAGAGTGTGTGTGTGTGTGTGTGTGAACGAGAGAGAGACAGAGAGAGAGAGAGAGAGAGAAGTGCTGGTAGTAGTATTACCAAAATAATACTGTAGTAGTCGATGTAGTAATTGTGTCTATATAAGTAGAGAGAGATATATGGTTCAGTTTTACAACCAAAAAAAAAAAAGATAAAAAGAATGAGGAAAGTGGCAGAAACAGGAATAGCAGGAAGCATGATGAGTATACAAACATTCTGCAATCCAATAATTTCAGCAAAAAGCATTTCCCAAGGACCACATTTATAAAAAAAAACAACATAACAGATTAAAGAACATGAAAAATAGGTGGGAAAAAAATAGACTTGGCTATCTTAGTCTCCTCTTAGAAGGAAAGACGGGCAAGAAATTCGGTTCTTGTAATTTATGTATGTACTAATCTTACTTCCAGCCATTTTGTTTCTGCCAGCTTTCCTTACTCGTTATCTTTTTTTTTGTGTGTGTAAAACTGAACCATACACCTCCATCTACTTTCACCACTAGAACCAGACACCTCCATATAGTTTCGTCACAAAAATCAGACAATTCCATCTACTTTCATCACTAGAACCAGACACCTCCATCTACTTTCATCACTAGAACCAGATACCTCCATCTACTTTCATCACTAGAACCAGACACCTCCATCTACATTCATCACTAGAACCAGACACCTCCATCTAGTGAAAGTATTTGATATGGTAGCAGTTGGTGGATCTCTCAGAAGTCCATGGACAAATTTAAGAACGGCTCCCCTCGCTGGGATTCAAGATAGTAATATAATGGGCCCCAGAGTATTGTGATGGGCCCCAGAATACTGTTATAGGCCCTAGAACAACACAATTTTACAATTTCTCTCAGAGACCTTGACAATAGAAGTGATAGTGATAGTAGTAGTTTTTGTCATTGTAGTTCTAGCAATGATAAAATGGTGGTAGTGATGGCTGTGGTAACAATGGTATAATAGTTGTTTACAGAAGAATCTGAAGTAGTAATAGAAGAAGTATCTGAGCTGAAGAAATAACAAAATATTGGCTGAAGCAGCCGTGGCGATGATAGAAGTATTAATAGTGGTGGAAGTAGTAACTATATAGGTAGTGGACTTCTCGTACTATTACTAACAAGTGGAGATACAATGAGGGGAATTAAGAGGAGGACACATATCGCTCTTCAGAAAATAAAACAAATAAAGAAGCTGTGGAGAGGAACAGACAGAACTACAAAAATAAGATTTTTAATGGCATGCATCTTTCCCATTACAACATATGCCTGTGAGACCTGGACACTTAACAAAACAGCTGAGAAACACATAAATGCCTTTGAATGTAAATGCTACAGAAGATCAAATATTATTTAAATATCATAGACATATAAAAAAAAAGAACCGAGAGGCCTACAGGAGTGCTGTTAAGGAGGCAAAGTTCCTCAAGGGCATGTAAATGAATGAATGAGATGAAAAATGACATTACCGATGCCGCTTAAGTCCAACTACAGCCTCCAACGGCATGGGGTACTATGGGTGGAGTGGGTAGAAGTGACAATTGGTGAAAAATAAAATGTCCAGATTGAGCGAAATTAGTGTCGAATCCACAGAGTTCGGGGTCGCTAAGCTGACTAGCCACAGTCTTGATGACAATTAAGCCCATGTTTAGTCGAATTTTAGAATGGAATATTCTAGACTCTATAGAAACTTCTAGAAAGTTGTGGAAATGAATAGAACTTTGCTGACTGTTATAAATAAATACCCAGGCAAAGCCGGGTAAAAAGTTAGTTTTTTAATATATTGGAAATGGTAATAGATTATATATATATATATATATTCACTCATTTGCATGTCCCTTGCGGAACTTTGCCTTCCTAACAGCACTCCTGTAGATCTATCAGTTGTGAGTAAGATGGCCTGCTGCTGATGATCCATTTTCAGATCATCAACGATGTCTTTCAGCCATCTTTGCCTTTGCCTTGGTCTTCTCCTTTCTTGTAACCATTATGTACAAGACGGTCTTCTTAGATTATCATGGTGTTTAATGTGTCAAAATATTTAATTTTTCTCTGTTTAATATTCTCTTCTAGCCAGCCTTCTTTAATATCAAGTTCTTGTAGTATGGATATATTTGTTCTTTTCCTTGTCCACGATATTTGAAGAACTCTCCTGTAGGATTTACATTCAAAAGCATTTATGTGTTTCACAGCTGTTTTGTTAAGTGTCCAGGTCTCACAGGCAAATATTACGATGGGAAAGATGTATATAGACGGACATGCAGACCTCCAGACAGAAAGACAGACAGAGATATGGATGGATGGATGGATGGATGGATGGATGGATGGATGGATGGATGGATGGATGGATGGATGGATGGATAGATGGATGGATGGATAGATGGATGGATGGATAGATGGATGGATGGATGGATGGATGGATGGATAGATGGATGGATGGATGGATGGATGGATGGATGGATGGATGGATGGATGGATGGATGGATGGATTATAGAGTAATACTAATAAATTTCAAAATGTAATTTGAACAAATTTAACTCCTAACCTGTAATTTTCCTCTAAGGATAATAATAAGGTCATTGCCTGGTGTTACGCTCTCTCTCTCTCTTCTCATGTGCGCTGACCTGGTCAATGGAAATCTTAAATTTGATTCTTAAATTCTGTACAAAAGCATTGATTACATGGTAACGTAGAACTTATATGTTTATGACCACAACCGCGTGAAAATATTTCAAAGCCATATGAGTTAGATCCCGTCTGTTTTTATGTATTTACTTATTTTGGTGAACGGACGAAGGAACGAAAGAACTTTAAATTGTAAATACCTTGAGACGCAGGTCAGTCTGACACTCTACCCATTATTTCTCAGTTTTCTCACTGTCACAGACATTCCAGTGAGGCCGAGAGATTGGAACGTTTCTAAGTTAGTGAGTTCTAACAATATTTGTTAGTTCCTTGTACAGTTTCTCTACAAATAAGAAACAACAAGGCTTTTTCACTGTAAAGTAATAGAGCTCGGCACTGTAGTAGAACTGTACTGTCCTCTCTTACTTTTCTTCCTTGTACGAGATTTGTTTGTATCTGTAGCGGGCGAGAAAGGTAATGTTTTTATCCTTTGTTTTATTTACAATATTTATAAATACATGGGGAGAAGTTGTTTTTATAGTTTTTATTTCAAAGTTAGTAATGCTTTTTGTGTAACTTTGTAATGTTTGCACTATGAAAATGATGTTGAAGGACTGGAAATGAATGAAGATTACAAGATAAAGAACAGAATGTGAGACGGGGCTGCGTTCTCTGCTCGTCAATGTTTTAAAATAAGGTTTGTTCGTTCGATAGTTCGTTGTGTGGATATGGCAGCCACAATGTGGTTTCGTTCTTGATCTTCTGTGTGGCTTTTAAGTCGAACCTGTTCTCTCTAGTGTCCTTTAAGTCGAATCTTGTCCTTTCTTGTGTCTTTATCCACAAATAATGCATCTATTAATATAGTGAATTTCACTTTTCTCTTTCTTGTTATGCGGTATTTACTATTTCACTATTCTTACCTTTATGTAAATGTTCTTCCTAGATATTTGAATTCAGTAACCTGTCTGAGTTTGGTGTCATTTATAATCACGGAAAATGTAAGTGTGCAATGGTGTCAAGTGCACCAATCACGTTGTCATGGGTGAAATTAAATAAACTTTTTCAGGAAGTTTCGTCTGAGTGTTGTCCACTTCCTCGAGCTGCAAAAAGTTTCGTCTGAGTGTTGTCCACTTCCTCGTGTTGTAAGAAGTTTTGTCTGAGTGAGGTCCACTTCCCCGTGCTGCAAGATGTTTGGTCTGAGTGTTGTCCACTTCCCCGTACTACACGAAGTTGATGGCATTATTCATGGGAAGATAGCCACAGCTCCAGTGAAATCACTTGCAGTGATCCATGATTGGTTACTGACCAGGGATAAAATGAGGTTAAGTGTGTAATTCTGTTCTCATAGATCTCTTCACATAATCGTTGAAGAAAGGAGTAGTGGCATTCCAACATAAACATATTTTGTAATCATGCCAAGACTGAACGAACATCAGCGACAAATAGATGTAGGGATGTTAATTGCTGGATCAACAGTAGCACCAGTATCTCAACATTTTAATGTTCACAGAAACACAATACCACGCCTTCAGAGTCGTTTTAACCAAAATGGTTCCGTTTATTAACCTGTACTAAGAAGATGTAGACCACGAGTTACCACCCTTGCACAAGACCGCTACATCCACCTCATGCACCATCGTAACATGTTTCTCCAGACAACATGGACTGCCAGCAACATTCCAGGTTTAAGACGTGTGTCGGGCAGGACAGTGAGGAACAGACTCAGAGAGGTTAATCTCTGACCTCATAGGCCTGCAGTTAAACCAGTACTGACAGTTCGCCGCAGACAAACCTGCTTGACCTGGGCCAGGCACCACGTGGCATGACCCTATCATCACTGGAGATGGATCCTATTCACTGATGATCCAGATTCTGTCTGCAAGGCCATTATGGGCGTGCTTTAGTGTACAGGCGAAGAGAAAATAATGAAAGAAGAAATCCCTTATTATACTCAGCCACTCCAGCATACATCAGCCCCTTCACAAATCCTACGAAACGTTTGCCCATGTATTCTCTCTCTCTCTCTCTCTCTCTCTCTCTCTGAACCTTAAGTGCCCAGGGCACATGGGGCTTCCGCAAGGTTTTCCACAAATGCCTGTCCTTCGCCTTTTTTTCTGCTCTTGCCCAGGTGAGCCCTCTATTGCTCAACATCCTTTCTGTTGTTCTTCTCCATGTCTCTTTTGGTCTACCCTTACTTCTGCTCCTCTGTGGTGTCCATCTTAGTGCTATTTTTGGTAGTGAGTTGTCAGTCATTCGGAGCACATGTCCCAACCATCGCCAGCGTCTTTCCTCAATAATTGTTGTCAGTGGTTTCATCTGCATTTCTGCTAATAAGATGTTATTTCTTATGGTGTTTGGCCAAAAAATATTTTTCTAATTCTTCGTAAACATTTAGTCTGGAAAGAATTCAACTTGTTTTCTATGATTTTGGTGATTTTCCAGCATTCACTTCCATAGAGTAGTACACTTAGAACATTACTCTTAAATATCCTGATTTTCATATTTATGCTTAGTTTTTTTGATTTCCATATATTCTGCAGCATTGCAAAAGCCTGGTTTGCTGTTGATGTACTCTGTGCTGTCTCCATTTACTACTACTCTGCTGCCAAGGTATACAAATTCGTTTACCTCCTCCACTAACTTGTTATCTACTCTGAGTACATTTCTGTTGTTCACATTTTGCTTCATTAACTTTGTCTTTCCTACGTTGATCTTTAGTCCTATGTTGTTTGCATTCTTAGTTAGCTTGTTTATTTTATCTTCATATCTTTGTGACTGCTTGATAATAGACAAATGTCATCCGCAAAGTCAAGGTCCTCCAGCACTGTGTCAAGGGTCCATTGTAATCCTCTGCGTTTGTCTGATGTTGCCTCCTTCATTAACCAGTCTACTGCCAAGATAAATAATGTTGGTGATAGTACACATCCCTGTTTCACTCCTGTTTGTACCCTAAAGCTGCTGGAGGTATGTTCTCCACAGATCACTTTGCACTGAAAACCCTCATATAGGGCTTTGATTACATTAACTATTTTATGGGGGAGGCCATGCCATCTTAGGATTTTCCACAGTGCATCTCTGTTGACACTGTCAAAGGCTTTCTCAAAATCTATGAATAGTGCATATGTTGTGCTATGCCACTCATTTGCCTGTTCTAATATTTGTCTAAGTACAAATATGTGGTCTATGCATGATCTTCCTTTTCTAAATCCTGCCTGCTCTTTCCGAAGTTTTTCCTCAAGTGTTGGTACAATTCTGTTGATGATTATTCTGCAAAATACTTTACTGGTGAGTGGCAGTAGGGTAATGCCTCTCCAGTTCCCGCAATCTCTGAGGTCACCCTTCTTTGGTAGTTTTACTATAAGACCAGTTTTCCACTCCTCTGGGGCTTTTTCTAGATCCCAAATTTGTTGTAATATCCGGCAAAGTTATTTTGCTGTTTCTGTTTCTTCTGCTTTCAACATCTCCGCAGTCACTTCATCTTCACCTCGTGCCCTGTCTGATTTTAGCATCTTTATCGCCTCCTTTACTTCATTTATTGTTATTGGTCCTGTATTGATGTTTAGTTCCGTTTTTGCTTCAGGTATGTCTATTGTTTGTGCTGCTTGTGTTCTGTTTAGTAGGGTGTTAAAGTGTTCCCTCCATCTTTCAATTTTTTCTCTTTCTCCACTGACCAGTTGTCCATTTTGTGTTCTTACTGCACTTTCACATCTTGTGTTGAAGTTACCTGTCATCTGCTTTGTGATTTTATATATGGTTTTCATGTCATTTGTATATGCTGCTTTCTCTGCTGTTTCTGCTAAGTTGTCATAATATTGACATTTATCTTGACGGCATGATTCCTTCACTTCTTTGTCTTTTTGTGCATTACTTAAAACTCGTTCTTTAAGCCGTTGTGATTTGGTGTTCAGTAATTTTTTCTTGATTTCTTTTCTTTGCTCTATCTTTTCCCATGTGGTCTCGCTTATCCATTCCTCTTTTCTCCTTTTCCGATATCCCAGCACCTCTTTTGCTGTTTCCTGTAGTGTTTTATTGAACTCTAATATGGACATTTCTGCTTCGTCTTGTAGGACACTGAAGCGGTTCTTAAGTACTATTGAGAATTCATTTCTTGTTTACTGGTCTATCAGTTTTCTTGTATCAAAATGTATCTTTCTGTGTTCTCCGATTTTGGCTTTCCTTAATTTTAGTTTTATTTTTGCTACCAGAAGGTTGTGATCACTTCCTACATCTGCTCCTTTCCTTGCTCGCACATCTTGTAGTGACCGTTTCCACTTGTTGTTTATTAGTATGTGATCGATTTGGTTTTCTGTGGTTTTATCTGGTGACCTCCAAGTCACCTTATGGATGTTTTTGTGTTGGAAAATTGTCCCTCCGATGGTCATCATGTTTTCTTCACCGAAACTGCACAGTCTTTCTCCATTTTCATTTATTTCTCCAATTCCTTCTCTTCCCATGATTCTTCTTCTATCTTCATTTCCTTCACCTACTTTTGCATTGAAGTCGCCCAAGATGAGTAGCATATCATGCTTGGGTATTGTTTCTACTGTTGCTTGGAGGCTGTTGTAAAAATCTTCTTTTAATTCCTCTTCAGCTGCTTCTGTTGGTGCATAACAAACTATAATAGACAGCTTCGTGAATCTTGAGTTGAACCGTGCATATAATAATCTCTCATTTATTGGGGTCCATTTCAGCAATGCTCTTGATGCTTCTTTTGTTATAATCAATGCTACTCCTCCTTCATGAAGATCTTCTTTACCTGACCATATTATTGTATCTTCTGTGTGCTGTGTTGTTAATTTCCTTTTGCCTTGTCCTGTCCATCTTGCTTCTTGTATTCCTAGTATGTCTAGTTTGTATCTGTGCATTACCTTGATGTTTTGTGCTAATTTTCCAGTCTGGTTTAGTGTTCTTACATTCCAGCTGCCTATTTGCATCTTATGTTTAGGTTCCAGGAGGTCTGCAGTCGGGCTGGGGACCTCCAGTGGCTGGCTTTCATCCACAACCTTCATGGGCTCAGTTTCCTGATACGCATTTCTCCTTCCACCTGCATTTGCTTTTTCCCTTGCTTCCATTTCTGTAGCAGTCTGATAGTTTTTTTACCAGATAGGGTTGCTGGCCCTATGCTGAACCCTCCTTAGTTGCCTTTTACGATCATGCGTGGTAGGGTACAGTGGTCCTATTCTTTGCAGATCCCGGGTACCACACTGGGGCCATGTATTCTACGAGAAGATTAAAATGACCAGCGTTTCTCAACCTAATAAAGTGGCCACCCAAATTAGAGTCTCTGTTTATTTAAGGTAGGGTAGCGAACAGAGATTATGATAAATTTGGATTATTTAGGAAGTATACTTATGAAAAAAAACTTTTGTTTGTTTTTTTTTTCAATGTCAAATTTAAGGTATGTTGAAGGCACTGAAACAGTTCATTATTTGTTGAATTTAAATATTTTAGAAGCTTTTCGTAAGGACCGCGTGTCACATAATGTGGCTGCTTTATGGCTGCTCAGTTCAAGAAAGGTTAGGGAACGCTGTTTTAGAATAAAAATAGAGAAGAAAGTCTAAAACGTCTTTCCATGTAATGAGAAGGATAATAGAAAAAATAATTCTCAACGACAGAATGTTCTCTGACGTGGCTCTTTCTGCTTAATTTTTCATCTTACATTCTAATAATACAACTGATAATTTGTATACAAATTTATACATGACTAGAGCAAAATAATTTTTTACTAAAAAACCATTAATTTTAAACACATCTCTGCCACAATGAGAGGAATAATGAGTAGTTCAAGTTCTGTAACAGCTATCAGGATGTTATCAAGCTAGTTTTCCTGTAACTGGTGATATAAATAGTGATGATTTTCAAAGAAAGATAAACGATTTTTACATGTTCTTATTATCACGACATTATTGAGAGCCCACTGTAGAAGTTAGATTATTATTTATGTGTTATCAGATATCAAGTATTGCTTTATCTGTACTTGGAAGAAGAGAAACCCAGCGGGGATGCACTGATATCCTAAACACGTCGAGTTCTTCCGGTGAGAAGTCCAACCCTAGACTAAACTGGTGCAATGAAAACCACGGTGTCACGCAATCCCGCTTCTGAGACCCACCAAGAATACAGGCTAAAGCCCTGTGATACTCTGAACCCCTTGTGGTCCTCATGTGCATCTCATGTGGTCCTTTCGGGGACCACAAAGGAGAACACGGGATCTAACGAGGACCACAGGCGTAAATTCAGTAGGATCACAGTGCGGTTTTGGTGGTAGAAGTGAACAAAGAAGAAGAAGAAGGAAGAAGAAGAAGAGAAACAAGTGTGTAATAATTTAAAACTGCATTTGACTTTGCTAATTCTGAAAAATAATTTATTAGCTCAAAACCTGAACAAATCTTACCTCTTTACAAATAAGTTCTGTGACATTTATGTTATCAACAGATGTTCCACAGACAATTTGAAGTTCAACATTGTTCGTTTATTGGTTATTCCTGTATGTCATCATCTCTAAATATCTCTTTGCTGTGACATAGATGTACTATATAATTTGTAAATTTCGATTGTTAATATTGTCTTGTAAACGTTTTGTTTAAAACAAAAATCTTACATTGCCTGGAATGAGAGGAACAATGAGTGGCTGGAGGACGGTAACAACTTTCAAAACGTCATCAAGCAAGTTCTCCTGGAGCTAAAGAAAGAAAATATTACTTGTGTCTGAGACTGCTCTCCTACGAATAAAATGTTATTGTAATGTTTTTTTTTAATGCGAATGAAGTTTTAGAACTCTTCCGGTGCAGTGTTATACATAAATGTTCTCCATTTGTAAACAAGACTCGGCTGTGATAGATTTTCTTTCACCTTTCACCTTTACATGTAAAACGCAGCGTAGAGATAGATTGAGTATGATGGATTAATTTCAGGTAAATTATAGCGTGTCCATTGTGTGTTGCTTGTAGGGCTGAAGACGCTTATCCGATGTGGCAATCAGCGATCCATAGCTGATATGTTAGCTTCAGGGTTAGCGACCTATAGCTGATATGCTAGCTTCAGGGTTAGCGAACCATAGCTGATATGCTAGCTTCAGGGTTAGCGAACCATAGCTGATATGCTAGCTTCGGGGTTAGCGAACCATAGCTGATATGGTAGCTTCAGGGTTAGCGAACCATAGCTGATATGGTAGCTTCAGGGTTAGCGAACCATAGCTGATATGCTAGCTTCAGGGTTAGGGAACCATAGCTAATATGTTAGCTTCAGGGTTAGGGAACCATAGCTGATATGTTAGCTTCAGGGTTAGGGAACCATAGCTGATATGTTAGCTTCAGGGTTAGGGAACCATAGCTGATATGTTAGCTTCAGGGTTAGGGAACCATAGCTGATATGTTAGCTTCAAGGTTAGCGATCCATAGCTGATATACTAGCTTCAGGGTTAGCGAACCATAGCTGACCAAGACCCTATCCCACCTCTCCGTTGTACCATCAGTAACATACTTAGATGGCTAACGGTGCAGGCTTCGCCAATAGTCCCCATGGTGGTGGAGTCTGCTAAAGAAGCATTCTATACCCCCTCCCCTGATTTTTAGATGTACTCCGGGACTGAAAAAAGTAGATGCCATAACCCGCTGTCACGCCGATACGATGCTGTGTCTCAACATCTCTACAGCATCGGCTGCAAGGAACAACATCTCGCACAAGTACAAGTATGTGTGTTGCTTGTTGAATATTTAATACTGCACTCAACGTGAGCAATACATGAGATAACTATGATTCCAAGAGGCACTTCAACTCTAAGAAAGCAATGGTCAATGTCAAAAGCTACCAGGCGAATCCTGTCTTATTCTATCACTTAGTTAATTTAAGTACAACATAGTCTGATACGATTTGTAGTAAGTTATACATTGATTTCTTCTCTCTCTCTCTTTCTCTCTCTCACTCTCTCTCTCTCACTCTGTGTGTGCCTCTATCTGCTTCTCTTATTGTCTCTTTCTGTGTCTGTCTCTTCGTCTCTCTCTCTCTCTCTCTCTCTCTCTGTGTCTCTGTCTGTTTCTCTGATTGTGTCTTTCTGTGTCTGCCTCTCCGTGTAACTCTCTCTTTCTCTCATTCTCTCTATTACATGCCCACGTACATATGATTCACTGACTCTTCTGTGGACTCTTAATGCAAACACTGAATGTAAATGAATTTAGATGTTCTCTTATTACAAATTGATTTGATATTTATTCGATAATAGGGAGAATGTGAGAGTAATATTGTGCATGTATTTAGGTATTCCTTGTATCAGAGCCTGGAGAAGTAACAATTCTCTCATGTTTCACTTTTATCATAGCATTTTTTTCTTTATTTTAATTTTATGTACGTTTGTTATATGCACAGCAGGTTTGTACCAACTGATCAGCAATGATTGGAATAGAATGATAGTTTTGTTATAAAGGTCAGAATACCAAACAGGCCTGCTTGCCAAATTATTCACTCTTTGCAAATAAAGTTTGCTGTGAAGATGAACCAAATAGGAGATGTTTTTAGAAAAAGAAGATGTGCTGCCGATTAAAAACAAACAAACAAACATACATACAAACGAATACCTTGGACAGCGAGAGAAGAAAATAAAGAGGTCCTCAAAGAAGTTTCAGGAAAAAAAGACACAAAACTTCTTGGATATGTAATGAGAAGACAGAAGTCGGAGAACCTAGTGCAGACTGTAAAACTCAAGGGAAAAAGAAGGAGAGGATGGTCAAGAGTGGATTTATCAAGTGCCACGTAAAAAGCGGAGAATCAAAACACAATCTCCATGAAATAGATATATCAATCCATTTTAAAAAGTACAAGAAAAATATCTAGATTGCAAAGAACGATGGGGTAAAAATATGCTAAAGTTAACAGAAAAAAATTAAGTGAACAAATGTATAAAATTACCACATTAAGGGACTAAGGGGGAAAAAAATCTTCATTCTCTGCCGGTAATGAGAGAAAGAAGCTGTGGTACAAGGGAAGCAACTACTTACTCGAAGTGTTAATGAAACCAATCATTCTGGATACTAGTTACACAATAAAACTGTTTTTATTTATTTGTTTCTTTGCGAAAATCCGCCAATATTTCTGTGTCAACAACTGGTTGATTTAACTTTGCGAGACTGATTATTATTATTATTATTATTATTATTATTATTATTATTATTATTATTATTTATTTTCATTATTATTTTTTATAAGTTGAATGTGAAAACGAAAAGACCTCAATCAATGTTTTTTACGAGTCAAAATAAACATATTTAGAAGCACTGAAGAAGTTAATTAGTCCAAAGAAACGTATGTAAAAAGCACGGAAGAAGTAACTTAATAAGAAGCACTAGAGAAGTTATTTACTCCAAAGAAACGTATTCAAGAAGCACCGAGGAAATTACTTGGTGCAAAGAAAGATTTATAAGAAGCATTTAGGGCTCCAAGTACTTAAATGTTACACCGAGCCAATTATGTTTTATGGGTGTGAAGCATGGTCTATGAATAAGAGAGTACAGCGAGAAATGGAGATGTGGTTTATAAGAATGATATTGAAAGTGCCATGGACAGCCAATAAAATCAATGAAGAAATCTTAAGAGTGGTTAGAGTCATTTGAGATGGGTTTTGTAGGGATTCATACAAACTTGGGGGCTCGTACCAGTCTCTATCTGAATTTTTAATGTGTTAGTACTGACGAACAGAGGTCTAAGTCCGATACAGCAAATGTGTCAAGTAACCGTCCTCTCAAGTCTTATGTTGTCAAGTAACTGTCCTCTTAAGTCTTATGTTGTCAAGTAACCGTCCTCTTAAGTCTTATGTTGTCAAGTAACTGTCCTATTAAGTCTCTGATGTTGTCAAGTAACTGTCCTATTAAGGCTCTGATGTTGTCAAGTAACTGTCCTATTAAGGCTCTGATGTTGTCAAGTAACTGTCCTATTAAGTCTCTGATGTTGTCAAGTAACTGTCCTATTAAGTCTCTGATGTTGTCAAGTAACTGTCCTATTAAGGCTCTGATGTTGTCAAGTAACTGTCCTATTAAGGCTCTGATGTTGTCAAGTAACTGTCCTATTAAGGCTCTGATGTTGTCAAGTAACTGTCCTATTAAGTCTCTGATGTTGTCAAGTAACTGTCCTATTAAGGCTCTGATGTTGTCAAGTAACTGTCCTATTAAGGCTCTGATGTTGTCAAGTAACCGTCCTCTTAAGGCTCTGATGTTGTCAAGTAACAGTCCTCTTAAGGCTCTGATGTTGTCAAGTAACAGTCCTCTTAAGTCTTATGTTGTCAAGTAACCGTTCTCTTAGGTCTTATGTTGTCAAGTAACTGTCCTCTTAAGTCTTATGTTGTCAAGTAACTGTCTTCTTAAGTCTTATGTTGTCAAGTAACTGTCCTCTTAAGGCTCTGATGTTGTCAAGTAACTGTACTCTTAAGGCTCTGATGTTGTCAAGTAACTGTCCTCTTAAGTCTTATGTTGTCAAGTAACTGTCTTCTTAAGTCTTATGTTGTCAAGTAACCGTCCTCTTAAGGCTCTGATGTTGTCAAGTAACCGTCCTCTTAAGGCTCTGATGTTGTCAAGAAACTGTCCTCTTAAGGCTCTGATGTTGTCAAGTAACTGTCCTATTAAGTCTCTGATGTTGTCAAGTAACTGTCCTATTAAGGCTCTGATGTTGTCAAGTAACTGTCCTATTAAGGCTCTGATGTTGTCAAGTAACCGTCCTCTTAAGGCTCTGATGTTGTCAAGTAACAGTCCTCTTAAGGCTCTGATGTTGTCAAGTAACAGTCCTCTTAAGGCTCTGATGTTGTCAAGTAACCGTCCTCTTAAGACTCTGATGTTGTCAAGTAACTGTCCTATTAAGGCTCTGATGTTGTCAAGTAACTGTCCTATTAAGGCTCTGATGTTGTCAAGTAACCGTCCTCTTAAGGCTCTGATGTTGTCAAGTAACAGTCCTCTTAAGGCTCTGATGTTGTCAAGTAACAGTCCTCTTAAGGCTCTGATGTTGTCAAGTAACAGTCCTCTTAAGTCTTATGTTGTCAAGTAACCGTTCTCTTAGGTCTTATGTTGTCAAGTAACTGTCCTCTTAAGTCTTATGTTGTCAAGTAACTGTCCTCTTAAGTCTTATGTTGTCAAGTAACTGTCCTCTTAAGGCTCTGATGTTGTCAAGTAACTGTACTCTTAAGGCTCTGATGTTGTCAAGTAACTGTCCTCTTAAGTCTTATGTTGTCAAGTAACTGTCTTCTTAAGTCTTATGTTGTCAAGTAACCGTCCTCTTAAGGCTCTGATGTTGTCAAGAAACTGTCCTCTTAAGGCTCTGATGTTGTCAAGTAACTGTCCTCTTAAGGCTCTGATGTTGTCAAGTAACTGTCCTCTTAAGGCTCTGATGTTGTCAAGTAATTGTCCTATTAAGGCTCTGATGTTGTCAAGTAACTGTCCTCTTAAGTCTTATGTTGTCAAGTAACCATCCTCTTATGGCTCTGATGTTGTCAAGTAACAGTCCTCTTAAGTATTATGTTGTCAAGTAACCGTCCTCTTAAGGCTCTGATGTTGTCAAGTAACAGTCCTCTTAAGTCTTATGTTGTCAAGTAACTGTCCTATTAAGTCTCTGATATTGTCAAGTAACTGTCATATTAAGTCTCTGATGTTGTCAAGTAACTGTCCTCTTAAGTCTTATGTTGTCAAGTAACCGTCCTCTTAAGGCTCTGATGTTGTCAAGTAACAGTCCTCTTAAGTCTTATGTTGTCAAATAACTGTCCTTTTAAGGCTCTGATGTTGTCAAGTAACTGTCCTCTTAAGGCTCTGATGTTGTCAAGTAACTGTCCTCTTAAGGCTCTGATGTTGTCAAGTAACTGTCCTCTTAAGGCTCTGATGTTGTCAAGTAACAGTCCTATTAAGGCTCTGATGTTGTCAAGTAACTGTCCTCTTAAGGCTCTGATGTTGTCAAGTAACTGTCCTCTTAAGGCTCTTATGTTGTCAAGTAACAGTCCTCTTAAGTCTTATGTTGTCAAGTAACCGTCCTCTTAAGGCTCTGATGTTGTCAAGTAACAGTCCTCTTAAGGCTCTAATGTTGTCAAGTAACAGTCCTATTAAGTCTCTGATGTTGTCAAGTAACTGTCCTCTTAAGGCTCTGATGTTGTCAAGTAACTGTCCTATGAAGTCTCTGATGTTGTCAAGTAACAGTCCTCTTAAGGCTCTGATGTTGTCAAGTAACAGTCCTATTAAGGCTCTGATGTTGTCAAGTAACTGTCCTATTAAGTCTCTGATGTTGTCAAGTAACTGTCCTATTAAGTCTCTGATGTTGTCAAGTAACTGTCCTATTAAGTCTCTGATGTTGTCAAGTAACAGTCCTATTAAGTCTCTGATGTTGTCAAGTAACTGTCCTATTAAGTCTCTGATGTTGTCAAGTAACTGTCCTATTAAGGCTCTGATGTTGTCAAGTAACTGTCCTATTAAGGCTCTGATGTTGTCAAGTAACTGTCCTATTAAGGCTATGATGTTGTCAAGTAACTGTCCTATTAAGGCTATGATGTTGTCAAGTAACTGTCCTATTAAGTCTCTGATGTTGTCAAGTAACTGTCCTATTAAGTCTCTGATGTTGTCAAGTAACTGTCCTATTAAGTCTCTGATGTTGTCAAGTAACTGTCCTATTAAGTCTCTGATGTTGTCAAGTAACTGTCCTATTAAGTCTCTGATGTTGTCAAGTAACTGTCCTATTAAGGCTCTGATGTTGTCAAGTAACTGTCCTATTAAGGCTCTGATGTTGTCAAGTAACTGTCCTATTAAGGCTCTGATGTTGTCAAGTAACTGTCCTATTAAGGCTCTGATGTTGTCAAGTAACTGTCCTATTAAGGCTCTGATGTTGTCAAGTAACTGTCCTATTAAGGCTATGATGTTGTCAAGTAACTGTCCTATTAAGGCTCTGATGTTATCAAGTAACTGTCCTATTAAGGCTCTGATGTTATCAAGTAACTCTCTTATTAAGGCTCTGATGTTGTCAAGCAAATTTTCTCTTATACCATATGATTCTATCCCTTCCAGTAGCTTGCTCCAATTAGCAAGTGTGTGATTACTCTGGTCAAGGGTAAATAACCCTTGATATAACTTGAATCAATATCTCAGAGTTAGGCCCATTATGACTGTATATTTTGTAGACTCTTTCAGATTGTTTTGTCCGTGATCACAAGTTCATTCTTTGCTCGTGAAAAGAATGTTTTGTGGTCCAGGTGTGAGACGAAAGTTTCAACTCAGATCATTCGGAGTTTGACTGTTGAGAGAGAACGTGGTGTAGTCTTGTCGATGTCAGAAATGTTAATTGTGGTAGTAGTTGTGAGTTAAGTATGTTATAGTTGAAAGTTTGGCTGAATTATAATGGCACTATCTCAGTGACTTAGCTAGTTAGCAGTCCAGAATTATAGTGTGTTGGAGTTATGCACGTGGCAATCATATTTTGATATATTTTCTTTGTCAATCATCACCACCATTATCATGTCCCATGTAATAAACGGATGTGAATGCTAAGGTAATGCAATCTTGATTGATAATCCTGTGTGCCAGTTTGTGAACGTCCTAAGGTTGTCCTGTGAAGTGTATATCATTACAAGGAATGTTGGTCGTGTTGTTACTGCATATCTGTAACGTAATCACACCACAGTGTGGCAGTCAACATGTGTTTAGCTCCAGTGAGTAAGAAACATATACTGTTTCTGTGGGTCCGTCATGGCCACAAGAACAAAAAACAAGCAACATTTCTGTTACAGTACCAACAACACATTCTGTAAACATATAAAGATTCAGATACAAATGTGGTATAGATGGATCAGCCTAGATTAGTCCTCGTAGACTGATTATATTATAACTGGGAAGTCCAAAGGACGGCATATTAGAGAAGCGAAAGTGATTCTAAATGTTAGCGTAGAGACTGATTATCTTCTTGTAAATTTACATACAAGACAAAAAGCTAAATAAACGAATAGCAAATAAGAGTGCACCAGAAACAGTCAACTTGAGAAAGCTTTGTAAAGATTTGATTAGAGAGGAAGTGAATCAAAATATGGCAGACGCATTTAAGTGGCTAGAAGACAGAAGCAACGAAGTAGATGAGACCTGGTAGTATCTTAAGAAATTCTTGAACTGACAGCTTAGAAAGAACATGCGGAACCCGCAAGATAGGCTGAACCAGGAGAAAAGACACAGCTGGTAGAAGGAAGAAGTCAAAGAAGCAGCAGAGAAAAAGAAAAGAAGCTACAGAAAAAAAATGGCCACAGACTGGAAACTGAAGATTATATAACATACAGAGTGATCACAGTAGCAGCAAAAGAACAATTAGGAAAGTCCAAGTTGACTCGTGGAGACAATATGGTAAAAAACTGAGTGAACTGTTCAAAGAGTCACCAGGAGAGCTTTGTTCAAGCCAGGAGACTTACAAAGGAGTGTTTTAAACCAACACATTGATATATGGGATGCTACATGACAGCGCCTTCACCCGCAGCTAAAGCTGACATGTTAGCTAGGAATGAAAGAAACAAAAATCTGCCTCATATATATCTTACCTCGGGAACATCTCTCACATCTGCTAAGATCACATTTGGGAGCATGAGAATGATTTCAAGTACTATAGCTTTCAACGCCCACTTCATCTTGATCTTTTATTGCTGCCAGCAACAGTAGTTCGCTAAGAACTTTCCACCAGCTTTTATAGGAAGTAATGCTACAAATCATATTTAAACCAATATGGTAATCATGTATCGTTGTGTAAAGAATGTACCTAAACCTGCATGATAAACGAGCACATAAATTAGTGTAAAAAGTAACATGTATAATCCATAAATGGAAATTTTATTGTAAGAAAATATTACTTAGAAATAAATTAATAATTGTTCGTTAATAAGCGTATTATGGTTCAGATTAACCCTTGGTAGCCAAGTTACAATTGTTGTTAATAAGCGTATTATGGTTCAGATTAACCCTTGGTAGCCAAGTTACAATTGTTCTTCTTGTTTAGATACTAGACTTCCATAAACCGAGCACAAGATTTAAGAAAAATATTTTAAAATACCCTCAGCTTTCTGGTTTAGTCCCATAGGTCTTCGTTCGTAATTTTAAAATGTCATACAGGCTAAAAATGTGCCAAAGCTCATTTCCCATGTGAAAGGCTCAAGCCCTGCGATACTCTGAACATATTGTGGTCCTCTCGGGGATCTCGTGTGGTCCTTTCGGGGAAGATGGGGACGACAGGACCTATCACGGACCACAGAAGTACATTCTACTATGGGGCGGTCTTGATGGTAGAAGCGAACGAAGAAGAAGAAGGAGAAAAAGATCTCCCCTGTTAAATGATAGAAACATAATATGTGTGTGTTATGAGTGTTGTATGGTAGTGTCTGAAAATGAGTGTGGAAGAGTTTTGGCGGATGGTTCTTTTTTTTTGGGGGGGGGGCATAATTTATGTATCAAAAAATGCGTGTTCTAATGTCTTATAATAAAATTAAAGAGTTTTTTATCCGTTTTTCGGAACTACGTTTATTAATAGACCAGTTGTGTCGCTTATAGAACTAACAGTTTAACATGGTATGGGTACATAAACTGACGAACTGAAAGAGTTAATAATGGAAACTCGTGGAAACTGGAAGTATTATTGCAATGTTTTTTAGCTGCACATGATGGTAGAATTCATAGCCTCAGTAAATAATATCTATACGTTATATCTGAGACGTGTGGCTTTGATATCGACAACTTTATGTTAGGCTGCACCAGCTGTGGTTTCTGAACCGCTTGTGTAGAGATGGATGTATAATTTGACACTGCTGGATGTCGTTCTAGTGCAGACTGACATGCAAACGTTTTTCTTCTGATCTATGAATGAGAATATTATTTTCATGTCCTGTTAAATGATCTATATATGTTTCGTGCTGTGTTTTCGTAGCATATTCTGATGTTATGGCGCTATATGTGATTTATTGTATTTTCATTTTTTTTTTGCCTCTCTGTGTTCTATCTTCCTTGTTTTTTGTCCACTTATTCTGGTATACATATGTTACTAGTGTCTCATATGTTGCTGTCTATTCTTTCCTTATACATTTCAGTTTTTGTCCCGTTTGTTTCTGCTTTATGTTTCTTCTGTACTCTTTCATCATATACTCTGCAGCAGCGGTTCTTAAACTTTTAAACATTACAGACCCCCTAAACTTTTAACCATTACTGACCCCTATGTATTGATCAATATAGTTCTGTACCTCGAATGTTAGACAGCTGAAACTGTCACCTTCACCAGAATGTATGAAATAGGAAAAAAATAGTAGCAGCTTTATTACTTAACGATTACAAAGTTGTGACGTTTCGGCGTGAGCCTTAATCATACAAAAAACATACAGGACGAAGAAATAGAGAGAGGAGATAAAGTATAGATTCACATGAATACTATAAAAAAAAAAAAATTTTTTTTTAAGAGTACTTAGCTGTAAATTGCAAGGTGTGGCTTGTCCGGCGGTGTGTGTCAGGAATGGATCTAGTGGGACGTGGAGACTGTTTAAATAGAGACCTGTGATATGTGGTCAGTGGTCTGTAACTGGGGGTGGTGGATGGGGAACCGGGGAGGGGAGAGAGAGTGACGCAATACCAACCTAGCTAGGAGAAATTGAAACATATGATTGGGGAAGAGGGGTTGCAGAGAAGAAGGGTTGCAGAGAAAATAGGGGGTTGCAGAGTGATGCTGTGAGGAAGTTTGAAAAGTAAGCGGGGTTGCAGAGTGATGCTGTGAGGAAGTTTGAAAAGTAAGAAGGGGTGGATTTAATGGAGAGGTACTATAATGATTGAAGAAGATGATGTTACGTGTAACTAAACAGCGAGTTTAACCCATGTGGTTCCAGCGTCCCATAATTTTGAATGCAGCGGTTCTCAAGTGCCAGGCGGCTTGTGTCATCTGCGTGACATTGTTTAATGGCTGTTACCAGAAAATCAGATTTGCCTCTGTGGTTGGGGCCATTGAAATGATTTGGGACTGGTTTCGAAGCATGCTGGGCGATGTCGTACAGATGTTTTTGCATGCGGTCCCCTAATCTGAGGCCAGTCTCACCGATATATGTTATCCTGCATTTTTTGCAACCGATGACATATATCATATTTCGGGACTCGCATGTGAATCCCTCATGAAGAGTGAGGATAGTTTTGGGAAAGGTGATTGTTTTTGTTTCCCAAACTACCGGGCAGGTAACGCAGCGGGGGCGGTTACATTTTCTGGTGCCAACATATGTAAGGCTATGCTTCAAGCGGCTATGGACGAGGATGTCCTTAAGGTTTGGCTCATGTTTGTGAGGTCTCTATTTAAACAGTCTCCACGTCCCACTAGATCCATTCCTGACACACACCGCCAGACAAGCCACACCTTGCAATTTACAGCTAAGTACTCTTTTTAAAAAAATTTTTTTTTTAGTATTCATGTGAATCTATACTTTATCTCCTCTCTCTATTTCTTCGTCCTGTATGTTTTTTGTATGATTAAGGCTCACGCCGAAAAGTCACAACTTTGTAATCGTTAAGTAATAAAGCTGCTCCTATTTTTTTCCTATTTTATACATTCTGGTACCACAGCTTTACTGCAGTGTTTCGTGTATAGTTGTATACTTATACACTAATTATTGTGTCACCTTCACCAGTCTGTTAGGCCTAAAGGGCTATCAGTTTTCTAGCTTTCAGTGAGGACTAATGGGCTGTCAGCTTTCTTCCTTTCTGCTAGGCCTAAAGGACTATCAGTTTTCTATCTTTCAGTCAGAACTAAAAGGCTATCAGTTTTCCTGCTTTCTGTCAAGCCTAGAGGAATATCAGTTTTCTTGCTTTACTTAGACTTTCCAAATCATTTCCTTTACATACTGTTTTTTTTTTTGTTCTAGAATTTCATTACTCAACTTTTCTCATCGTATCTTGCATCTCTGTTGAGTGTTGTGTGTATGGAAGACTAGATTCATGGCATTGTCGAGTGAACATTAAAAATTTTGACTTCTAGACTTTACCATACTGACGCTAGCATTGTGACTCTGTCACACTTTCTGTAGTACTGTCAAACTATCACACACATTCTCTATCACTTTCACACTGTTATACTCCTTTTAGCGCTGTCATATTGTCACACTCTAGTACTGTAACACATTCCCCGCAGCACTGTCACACTATCACACTCATACAAGAACTGTCACACTATTACAGTCCTTCTTTCACTGTCATATAGTCATATTCCCTCCAGCATTCACACTATCGCACTCATTCTAATACTCTCACACTAACATACTCACTCTAATACTGTCACACTATTACATTCACTCTAATACCGTCATACTATTACACTCACTCTAATACTGTAACACTATGACACTCACTCTATTACTGTCACACTATCCCACTATGACACTCACTCTAGTGCTCTCACACTATCACACACACTCTAATACTCTCACACTACAAAACTCATTCTTATACTGTCAGACTATCACACTCCCTCTACCACTGTACACTGTCACTCTTCCTATAACACTGTCAAGCTATCACTCTCATTCTAATACGGACACACTATCACATTCACTCTAATACTGTCACACTATTACATTCACTTTAATACTCTCACACTCACTCTAATAATGTCACACTGTCACAATCACTCTAATACTTTTACACTATGACACTCCCCCTAATACTGTAATACTGTCACACTATCACACTCACTGAATATTGTCACACTAGTACACTCTCATTCTGTCACTCCATCACACTCACTCTAATAATCTCACACTATCAAACTCACTCTAATGCTATCACATTATTTACACTCACTCTAAAACTTTCACACTATCACACTCACCACTACCACTCTAATACTGTCACACTATTACACTCATCACTGTCACACTAAAGCGCTCACTTTCATACTGTCACACTATCACACTCTCTCTAATACTGTCACACTATCACATTCCCACTATCACTATCACATTATCACAGTCATACAATCACACTCGATGTACAACTTTATCGTTGCTGCCTTTGTTATTCGTTACAGTCACGCCTGTCCTGAAGACAATGACATCTTGGGACAGTGACAGACTTGTGACAGTGACAGGCCTAAGATGATCCACTGTCTGGTAACCACAAAGATCCGACTCTTCTGTCTTAAACTTGCCCGACTCCTTCGAACTCCCCGTCCACGACTTTGTCTGTAACAATATCAGGTCATTTGATTGATTTTCAGTTTAAAGACCTCACCTAGAATAATCTACATAACACCTCATCTTAGAACAAACCATCTGGTTGTAACACTATAAGGTATGTAGGATATCACATTCCTATAGCTTGTATGTGAAGCCCTGCTTATTGTCGCAAGACAATGTTATTTATTGTGTAGTTATAATTCTTATTTCTTATGCAAATGGCTTTCCGTACATATGTTGACGTTCCATGCGTCTGTTTACTGCGACGTAACTTAGCTTTACTGAAAATCTTGTCTTAAGATTTTCCCATTTCATTATCATTCGTTGTAGCGATCGTTGAAGATAGACGATTTTTCTTTTGATGAAATAACTAAATTACTTTCAAAAGAGGGTAGAATCTGATATATAAATCTCTCTACTCTCGTGTTTAAAATTTGTCCGGTACTGGAAAGTTGGTCGTACGTGATATAAAGGGCAATCGTTATGATATGTTGGTCGTACATGATATAAATAACATTCGTTATAATATGTTAGTCGTTCTTGATATAAAGAGCATTCGTTATATGTTGGTCTTACATGATATAAAGGGCATTCGTTATGCTAAGTTGATCGTACATGATATAAAGGGCATTCATTATGGTGTTTCTCACACTTGATATAAAGGGCATTGGTTATGAAATGTTGCTCATAATTTAGGGGATTCGTTATGGTATATTGGTCGTACATGATATAAAGAGTATTTGTTATGATATGTTATTTGTTTATATGATATAGGAGTATTTGTAATGATACGTTGTTCACACATGATTTAAAGAGAATTAGTATTTATATGTTGATTGTAAATGATATAAAGAGCATTCGTTATATGTTAGTTGTGCACGATATAAAAGTTATTAGTTATAAAATGCTGGTCGTACATGGTAAGAAGATACTTCAGTATGTTATGTTTTTTCCAACATAATAGAAAGAGCATTCGCAATTATATATTGTTGTACATTATATAACGAGCATTTGTTATGATATGTTGGTTATAAATGATATAAAAATCATTTGTCATGGTATTTTTGTTCTGCATGATTTACGGAGTATTTATTATGATATGTTTTTTCTACATGATATAAAGAGCATTAGTTATGATATGCTGGTCGTATGTGATGTAAATAAAATTCGTTATGATATGTTGGTTCTACATTATATAACGAATATTTGTTACGATATGTTGGTTGTAAATGATATAAAAATCATTTGTTATGATATGTTTGTTGTGTATGATATAAAGAGCATTTGTTATGATATGATTGTTGTACATGATATGAAGAGCATTTTTATGATATGTTGGTTGCACATGTTACAATGTGCATTCCTTATTATATGTTTGTTGTACATTATATAAAGAGCATTTGTTATATGTTGGTTGTACATGATGTACAGAGCATTTGTTATGATATATTGGTCGTACACCATATAAAGAGAATTCGTTGTGATATGTTGTTTGTGCATGTTATAAAGAGCATCCATTATGATATTTTCTAAGTACAATATATAAAGAGAATTTGTTATGATAGTGGGATATACATGATATAAAGAAAATTCGTTATGATATATTGGGTGTATATGATATAAAGAGTATTTGTTATGGTACTTTCTTCGCACATGATATATAGAGTTTTTTTAAAGATATGTTGGGTGTACATGATATAAAGAAATTTAGTTATGATATATTGGGTTTTTATAATATATAAATAGAATTCGTTATGATATGTGGGTTGTACATGATATAAATAACATTCGTTATGATATGTTGGGTGTAGATAGTATTAAGAAAATTCGTTTTGACTATTTTGGCTTTACATGACATAAAGAGCATTTGTTATGATATACTGTGTGTACATTATATAAAGAGCATTTGTTATGATATGTTGAGTTTACATGATATAAAGAGCATTTGTTTTTATATGTTGAATGGACATGATATAAAAAGCATTTGTTATGATATATTGGGCGTACATGACCTAAAGAGCATTTGTTATAATACATTGAGTATACATGATATTAAGAGCACTTATTATGATTTTTTTGGGTATAAATGATATAAGGAGCACTTGTTATGATATGTTGGGTGTACATGATATAAAGAGCATTATTATGATATTTTGGGTATAAATGATATAAAGAGCATTTGTTATGAAACTGCTTTCCGCTTTAATAAGGACAGTGGGGATTTCTTTCTATCTTTCTTTCTAATTTTCTTCTTTGATCATTCAATTCTTATTTATTTATATTTTACTTTCTTGTAAATATTTATATTTATCTCTTTCTTGAAAAAATATTTTTTCCTTTCTTTCTTTCTTGATGCAAACTCTCTTCTTGTGTGTCTTTCTTTCTTTCTATCTTTGATCATTCAATTCTTTTTTATGTACATCTTCCTTTCATTTTCTCTGTCTTTTTTTCTACAGTTCTCTCTCTCTCTCTCCCTCTCTCTCTCACTCACTATCTCTTTCACTCTCTCTATCAATCTCTCTCTGTCACTCTCTCACTCTCTCCCATTCTCTCTCTCATTCTCTCTTACTTTCACTCTCTTTCTCACTTCTTTCTCACTCTCTTTCTCACTTCTTTCTCACTCTCTTTCTCACTCTCTGTCTCACTCTCTCTTTCTCTCACTCTCTCTCATTCTCTCATTTTCTCTCTATTTCTAACTCTCTCTCATTTTCTCTCTATTTCTCTCTCTCATTTTCTCTCTATTTATAACTCTCTCTCTCACTCTCTCTTACTCTCTCTCATTCTTTCTCTCTCTCTCTCACTCTTTCTCTCACTCTCTCTTTTTCCCTCTCACTCTCTATCTTCTCTCACCGTATCTCTCTCACTCTCTCTCTCACTCTCTCTCACTCTTTCTCTTTTTCTCGTCTCTCTCACTCTTTCTCTCACTCTCTCTCACTCTTTCTCACTCTCTCTCCCTCTCTCTCTCATTCTCTCATTTTCTCTCTATTTCTAACTCTCTCTCATTCTCTCATTTTCTCTCTATTTCTCTCTCTCATTTTCTCTCTATTTCTAACTCTCTCTCATTTTCTCTCTATTTCTCTCTCTCATTTTCTCTCTATTTATAACTCTCTCTCTCACTCTCTCTTACTCTCTCTCATTCTTTCTCTCTCTCTCTCACTCTTTCTCTCACTCTCTCTTTTTCCCTCTCACTCTCTATCTTCTCTCACCGTATCTCTCTCACTCTCTCTCTCACTCTCTCTCACTCTTTCTCTTTTTCTCGTCTCTCTCACTCTTTCTCTCACTCTCTCTCACTCTTTCTCACTCTCATCCTCTCTCTCATTCTCTCTTTCTCTCACTCTCTCTTTCTATCACTCTCTCTTTCTCTCACTCTCTCTCCCTCTTAAAAACATCACAGACAATGATATAAGAATAGATGGTTTTAATTTGATCAGGCGCGACCCAACTAGGAAGCTAGAGACAGGTTTAGTCGTTTACATTTCTAACACAATTAAATTTTATAGAAGAGAAGACCTGGAAACATCAGAGGTTGAATGTATTATGTTAGAAATCAAAATATCAAATCTTAGTCCAATCCTAATTAGTTATATATACCGAAATCCAAATGCTTCAGCCGAGTGGTATGATCACTTTGCGACCATGATGGATGATGCTATAACTCATAAATTCAAGGACATAATCATTCTAGGCGACTTCAATATAGATCTTAATCAGCCAAATCCTACATGGAAGAACATTTTAACATCTTACAACTTCTCCCAAATTGTTAACAAACCTACTAGAGTTGCTGAATCATCATCAACACTAATAGATCATATTTATGTAGCCCATCCAGGAAACATTACTGAATGTACTGTCCCTCATGTGTCGCTGAGTGATCACTACCCGGTCTGCTGTACGTGGTCACATAAGGGGTATAAAATACCGAAACACAAACATACCAGCATCAAATATAGAAACTTTAAAAACTTTAACTTGGAATTATTTTTAACTGATCTAAAAGCTTCGCCTCTTACGTACGTTTTCCAGTTAACAAATCCAGATGAGGCTATCGAATACTGGATCAAGATATTTCGAAATATTTTTGACAAGCATGTCCCCATTAAAGAAATGAGAGTAAAACACATAACAAAATCCCCGTGGATAACTCCCGATATATTGCAACTCATGAGGAAACGGGATGAAGCTCACAAAAGCAGAAATTTCAGTAGCTATCGTTCACTTAGGAATAAGGTGCAGTATTTAATTAGGCAGGAAAAGAAAAATTACTTCAGAAATTTAGTGAAAGACAAAACTGATAGTAAATCAATCTGGAAAGCGATTAATACTCTTGTAAATAAAAGGAAGCAAACTGACCCACAAACACTTAATGGTGAACATACTTGCACTAACTTCAGTGAACATTTTAGGGAAGAAATTAGTATTCTAAAATCTTCATTACCGACCCCTAATTGCGACCTGAGTGCGTTGAAAACTTTCAGCGACAGTAAATGTGTAAAGCTAAAACAAATTAATATTCCTTTCCTCACAGTCGGTGAGGTTTATAACTACATCCGGTCCTTAAAGGACACTAACTCAGCAGGATGTGATGACATTAGTAACAAGATACTACGCTACGCTGCACCAGTTATCACAGACACACTAACATACTTATACAACTTGTGTATTGACAAAAAATATTTCCCTGACGCTTTTAAACTCGCCAACGTTTTTTCTCTTTTTAAATCTGGACAGACTAGTGACCTCTCAAACTAAAGACCCATATCCATTCTGTCATCACTATCAAAACCTCTTGAAAAACATATACAAAAGTTAACTCTGCTCCACATGCAAGAAAACAATCTACTAATAGACAGTCAGTCAGGTTTTAGACCAAATTACTCCTGCCACACAGCATTAACTAAAATGACAGAAATCTAGCTGTCTAATATAAATGATGACAAATTGTGTGGTGCTGTCTTTGTTGATTTTAAGAAAGCCTTCGATATGATTGATCATGAAATTCTTGCAAAAAAGCTGGAAGGCTATAGATTACACCCTGACCTAACAAAATGTATTACATCTTTTCTCTCAGGTAGAAAACAAGTAGTTTGCTTTAGAAACAAAATATCTGGCTCGTCTGTGGTTCATACCGGTATTCCTCAAGGCTTCATTCTTGGTCCTCTTCTCTTTGCTATCTATATATTAACGACCTACCACTACATTTAAAGCACTCTTCATGTGACCTTTTCGCTGACGACTGTACTGTTTACAATAGTGAATATGACATCAATAAACTACAGACAACGCTCCAAAATGATATAAACAGTTTGATTAAATGGAGTAATAAAAATGGTATGTTGATAAACACCAACAAAACAAAATCCATGCTCATCACTACAAGACAGAAACTGCAAAATGCAACTAAAACTTCACTACAGCTTTGTGCTGGGACTAAGGCAATAGAAAATGTTCATGAACATAAAACCCTAGGACTCATCATTGATCAGCATTTAACTTGGAATTCTCACGTACATAACCTAACAAATTTGATTGCACAGAAAGTTTACCAATTAGCCAAAATTAAACACTTTATCGACAAAGACACAAGAAAAATATACTACATATCACACATACAAACACACTTAGATTACTGTTCCACAATCTGGGATGGATGCTCAGTCTCAAATACAAAAAGGCTCCACTCACTTCACAAGCGAGCATTAAATCTTATTTGTGACAAACACCCAGTACAGACTGTAGATCAACACAAACAACTCAAAATTCTACCCCTCAAAAATAGAATCATTTTTAACAAAGTTAAGTTTGTTCATAGAATTCTGTCGCACAATGCTCCGCCTTACTTGTGGTCACTGTTTACGTATAACACTAAACATAGCCAGCGTTTAAAAAACTGTCTTCTTCTTAAACCCAGGATTGATCTGTACAAGAAAAGCCTTGCATACTCTGCAGTACAGCTCTGGAACACCCTCCCCTACAATTTAAAATCCATTGGTAATACTTCATCCTTTAACTCAAACCTGTTTCATTATTTACTTGCTTGTAATTATATGCCTCCATAAAATAGCCAGCACTCTCTCAACATATGGCTCGTAAACCATCAAGTAATTCAATGACATAGTTAGAAAAGCAACTTGTTAGATATTGTTAGAAATTATTTTAATGTTTGTTAAAAAAAACATATGTTAGAAGATCTGTATTTACAATGTATTTTTTTATGTATATGTCTGCGTGTGTATGTGTGCATGAGTGCTATTTTATTAGGTTAATTACTTCTTCTCTTTTACCTTGAATGTAGTAGTTAAATCTTACACTCTTTTGATATGTTTTTCCTAATTTAATTTGTATTTTTGTATTAAATCAAGTGTGTGGGAAGAATGAAAGATGGAGTGATGAAGGGCAGAATGTAAGACGGGCCTGCGTGCCCAATTCTTTACCCTTGAAAAATAAAGATTATTCATTCATTCATTCATTCATTCATTCTCTCATGTGTGCTAAAAATAAAGAAAAAAACCAAACTATTATGGTAAAGTGTTTGTGGTTTGAAAGATCTTTTTCTACAGTTCTTACTTTCTTACTTTTTCTCACTCTCTCTCTCTCTCTCTCTCATTCTCTTTCTCATTATCTCTCTCTCTCATTCTCACTCTCTCTCACTCTCTCTCTCTCTCGTTTGAAAGGTCTTTTTGTACAGTTCTCTCTCACTCTATCTCTCACTCTTTCTCTCTCGATCTTTCAAACGAGAAAGAGAGAGTGAGAGAGAGATAGTGAGAAAGAGAATGAGAGAGAGAGTGAGAGCGAAAGTAAGAGATAGAGTGAGAGAGAACTGTAGAAAAAGATCTTTCAACCCACAAACACTTTACCATAATAGTTTGTTTTTTTCTTTATTTTTAGCACACATGAGAGAGAGATTGAGAGAAAGAGAGAGTGAGAAAAAGAGAGAGTCAGAGAGGGTGAGAGTGAGAGAAAGAGTGAGAGAGACGAGGAAGAGAGAAAGAGTAAGAGAAAGTGAGAGAGAAAAAGAGAGAATGAGAGAGTGAGAGAAAGAGTGAGAGAGAGTGAGAGAGAGTTAGAAAGAGAGAGAAAGTGAGAGAGAGTGAGAGAAAGAGAGAGAGAGAGAGAGAGAGAGAGAGTGAGAGAAAGAGAGAGTGAGAAAGAGAGTGAGAAATAAAGTGAGAAAGACAACAGGTAGTATTCTTCAACAATTCTCTATCAAATTCTGCTATAGTTGACACTGGTGTTCCACAAGGTTCTATTCTAGGCCCGTTACTCTTTGTATCTATATCAGTGATCTTCCACTTCATCTTAAACACTCTTCTTGTGACCTTTTTGCTGATGATTACACAGTCTACACCAATGACTATGTCTGTATTAACCTTGAATCAACTCTTCAGGTCGAGTTAAACAATCTAATTAGATGGACCAACAACAGTGGCATGATTATAAATAATGATTTTAAAAAAATCAGTGCTCATAACAACAATACATAAAATATAAAACGCGACAAAAACAATACTTCGGCTCTGTACTGAAACATCACAGACAGAAAAAGTTAGCGAGCACAAAACACCAAATCTTATTATTGACCAGCATCTGATCTGGAACTCTCATGTGCAAGGTCTAACAAAACTCATCGCGCAAAAAGTATACCAGTTAGCCTAAATCAAACACTTCATCGATCAAGACACAAGAAAATATACTACATATCACATATACAGACGCATTTAGACTATTGCTCAACAGTCTGGGATGGTTGCTCAGTGTCACATACAAAGTCACTTCAAAAGCAAACAGTAAAGCTTATTAGTGACAAAGACCAAGCACAAACGTATCAGAATACTACCTCTTAAGAACAGGTTCCTCTTCAACAAAGCCAAGTTAGTACATCAAATTCTTTCACGGCATGCCCCGCCTTATCTATGGAACCTGTTTAAATTTAGCCCAAAGTGCAATCAACGCTTGAACAACATAAGTCTTCCAAAACCTAGACTTGACCTTTACAAGAAAAGCTTTACTTATTCTGCTGCTCATCTTTGGAATACCCTCCCATCCTGTATAAAAAAAAATGTAAACTATACTCCTTCCTACAGCTACAAACTTTTCCAGTATCTATTTGATGTCGAAAACATGCCTCCATGAATCGTAAAACTTAAAAAGTTCTTTTAGAATGCTCTTACAGACACTGAACTCATTATTCTGAATAGTAATGAAATTTTTGTTTGGTAGATAGTTATTTATATGTGTATGTAGGTAGTCATTTATATGTGTATGTAGTCAGTCATTTATATGTGTATGTAGGTAGTCATTTTATGCGTATGTAGTTACTTTATTGATAATTATGTTTGTTATATGAGCAGCATATTTGTAGAATATCTGGAACAGAGTGAAAGATGTATGATAAAGGACAGAATATCAGACGGGCCTGCGTGCCCAATTCTTAACCCTTTTTGAAAGAAAGATCAATCAATCCGTTAAACTCATTTTATCAAAATCTTTATTGTTTTATAAATTCACTTCTGTACTCTCTTCATCGTATATTTCTTTATTCCTTCAACTGTTTCTTTCTTCCTCTTTCTTTTTTTTTTTTTAGTGTTTGTTGCCATTTTCTTCAAATCAATAAAGTGTCATATGGCGTAGTGTGTATACTGTCAGCTGTGATTGGTTATTACATAAACATCTATCCTGATTGTTTAATTTGCAAACACGATTATCGTGGCTATTACCTATACACATAACGACCGTAGATGTTAGCTGTACACGCAGTCCGTTGTGGTTTACCATACACACAGCGATTATGGTCGTATGTTCCACATACAAATATCATGTTGAACAATGGCAGAGACGACCAAAAAAAAAAAAACGCAAACAAAAATAATCGTTGTTTACGGTTCGTTTTAATTTCCAGTTTTTAATTGCTTTTTCCGTAAACTAAACCACCCAGCTAACAAAGAGAGAGTCAGAAAAAGAGAGAGTCAGAGAAAGGATGAGAGTGAGAGAGAGTGAGAGAAAGAGTGAGAGAGAGAGAAAGAGTGAGAGAGAGAGTAAGAGAGAGTTAGAAAGAGAGAGAAAGTGAGAGAGAGTGAGAGAATGAGAGAGAGTGAGAGAAAGAGAGAGTGAGAGAAAGAGAGAGTGAGACAGAGAATGAGAAAGAGAATGAGAGAGAGAGTGAGAGCGAAAGTAAGAGATAGAGTGAGAGAGAACTGTAGAAAAAGATCTTTCAACCCACAAACACTTTACCATAATAGTTTGTTTTTTTCTTTATTTTTAGCACACATGAGAGAGAGATTGAGAGAAAGAGAGAGTGAGAAAAAGAGAGAGTCAGAGAGGGTGAGAGTGAGAGAAAGAGTGAGAGAGACGAGGAAGAGAGAAAGAGTAAGAGAAAGTGAGAGAGAAAAAGAGAGAATGAGAGAGAGTACACATGAGAGAGAGTGAAAGTGAGAGAAAGTGAAAGTGAGAGAAAGTGAGAGAGTGAGAGAAGGAGAGAGAGAGAGAACTATCTTTACTCATAGACAGTCAATCAAGTTTTAGACCCAATCATTCCTGCCACACAGCTCTTACCAAAATGACAGAAAACTGGTTAATAAACATAAATGACGACAGACTATGTGGTGCCATCTTTGTCGACTTCAAAACAAAGGCATGTGATATGATTGATCACGATATTTTTGTCAAAAAAATAAAGACTTATAGACTGAACCCTGACCTAATAAAATTAATTGCATCGTTTCTTTCAGACAGACAACAGGTAGTATTCTTCAACAATTCTCTATCAAAGTCTGCTATAGTTGACACCGGTGTTCCACAAGGTTCTATTCTAGGCCCGTTACTCTTTGTATCTATATCAATGATCTTCCACTTCATCTTAAACACTCTTCTTGTGACCTTTTTGCTGATGATTACACAGACTTCACCAATGACTATGTCTGTATTAACCTTGAATCAACTCTTCAGGTCGAGTTAAACAATCTAATTAGATGGAACAGCAACAGTGGCATGATTATAAATAATGATAAAACAAAATCAATGCTCATAACAACAATACAGAAAATACAAAACGCGACAAAAACAACACTTCGGCTCTGTACTGAAACATCACAGACAGAAAAAGTTAGCGAGCACAAAACACTAGGTCTTATTATTGACCAACATCTAATCTGGAACTCTCATGTGCAAGGTCTAACAAAATTCATCGCGCAAAAAGTATACCAGTTAGCCTAAATCAAACACTACATCGATCAAGACAAAAGAAAAATATACTACATATCACATATACAGACACATTTAGGCTATTGCTCAACAATCTGGGATGGTTGCTCAGTATCACATACAAAGAGGCTATAGTCACTTCAAAAGCGAACAGTAAAGCTTATTAGTGACAAAGATCAAGCACAAACAATTAACCAGCACAAACGTAGCAAAATACTGCCTCTTAAGAACAGGTTTCTCTTCAACAAAGCCAAGTTAGTACATCACATTCTTTCACGGCATGCCCCGCCTTATCTATGGAATCTGTTTAAATTTAACCCAAAGTGCAGCCAAAGCTTGAACACCATAAGTCTTCCAAAACCTAGACTTGACCTTTACAAGAAAAGATTTACTTATTCTGCTGCTCATCTTTGGAATACCCTCCCATCCTGTATAAAAAAATGTAAACTATACTCCTTCCTACGGCTACAAACTTTTCCAGTATCTATTTGATGTCGAATACATGCCTCCATGAATCGTAAAACTTAAAAAGCTCTTTTAGAATGCTCTTACAGACACCGAACTCATTATTCTGAATAGTAGTGAAATTTTTGTTTGGTAGATAATTATTTATATGTGTATGTAGGTAGTCAATTATATGTGTGTGTAGTCAGCGATTTATATGTGTATGTAGGTAG
>CM019710.1:7846141-7959923 GCA_009760885.1 Achatina immaculata
CTAAACTAGCTAAACTTTGGACTAGAAGAGTTCTGGTTGGCTAAATGAAAAGTTGCATCGAGTTTTCAACGAAACAAATCAGAGGCCTTATAGGGTGGCATGGGACAAACATGTGAGAACAGCAACTATCTTAAAGGGCGGCGCGGTATCGAAAGAGTAGTAACTCATATGCCAGAATTCTGTCTAATATTGATTTTCCCGCCAGGGTTGCCAATACTTGCAGAGCTCGCAGAAATATTAAATATTCTCAAGACCAAGCTGAAAGTTCTCTTCAGTCTTAAAATAAACAAATCAAGAGAAAGCAACCAGGAATGGCCAATGAGACAACGTTTAGAAAACAGCTAATTATAAACACTAAAACGATGTATGACTGGAGTTGATTGTTGATGAGACTCAGGGACGGGGACGTGTTTTGTCCACTCGTTTTTCGTGCGGACAACTTGAGTTCCCCCAGAGGCCAGTGGTGTTAACAGCAAAGCCACATGTAACAAGTGCTTACTATATTTTTGTACATTTGGGCGTTCCTCTGTTACTATTATTTACTCGTTAAAACAGTTTTGTTTAATAGTTTGCTTATTTTAAGACTGAAGAGAACTTCTCGCGTGGATTAAATTAAGTTAATTTAAACTGGATTAATTTAAACCATGCGTCATTGTGACGGATTCATAGAGTTTGCTTCGTAAGATTCAGAACAAAAAAATTGCTTCGAAAAGAATGGGCTCATCTATTAAGACAGTCAACTGTGACAAGCCTGACGTGGCTTTACTGTCCAGGGCATGCGGGAGTACATGGCAATGATGTGTCAGATAGACCTCCAGGACAGGCTAAAATAAAATGGCAGGCTGAGAATGGACAAGGGGGGACATTGCTAAAGCCGTACTGGACTTTGTGTAAGAAAGGTTTGAGAATGGACAAGGGGGGACATTGCTAAAGCCGTACTGGACTTTGTGTAAGAAAGGTTTGAGAATGGACAAGGGGGGACATTGCTAAAGCCGTATTGGAAAGACTGGGGGAAAGTGAAGAGCGAGAATGGAAAGAACAATGTAACTGTGAAGCGATTGCTGGAGCTAGGACAGGTTAAGGGCGCAGGTAGGGAATCTGAACTGTGTGCCAGAAAACGCATCGTAAAGAACCAGCACTTGATGGGAACTATTAGCAAGCGTACTCTTGGATATATGCTGCGGCATGCGGCGGGGCATATACAGGGCTGTCCTGAAAGCAACGACGGCGGAGTCTGATTTTAAACATTTGAACCCCGAATGGTCTTAAGAATATTTCTTCGAGCTCTGCAAGTGTTGGCAACGCTGGCGGAAAATCAATAAGTGGCCCAACTCTGCATGTGAGCTAATTAAACACTTCTTCTCGCTATTTCTTACCATTTTAATTCTGTTAATTCTAGTAGTAATTCTATTGCTACTACGGCAAACTACAGCTAGCACTGTTGTCACTATTATTATTATTATTATAGCTACAACAGCCTAGCTGCTTTTACTATAGGCATGCATACTACTTTTTGGCTACAACTACTACCACCGGGTTCTTGTATATCCTATTGGAAGTCTTTGTCAAAGTGATCTTTGGTTTCGTCATATTTTTTCTCATTATCTTCTTTCTCTTCTCTCCACTTTTACAAATAATAATAATAATAATTTTAATGGCGTCCCTATTTGTTAAAAGCTCTTTCTTACTTCGATTTCAGGATAAATGTTTTCACTGACTTTTTTATTTTGCTTGTCTCCGTACGTTCAGTACAAAGCACCTGATATTTTGGTGGGCAAACTGTTCATGTTTCTCATTTATTATTTACTTATTTAAATAACATTTTGAAATTTGAGAAACGCATCTTATCTCTTTCTTATTTCAGAACTTTGAGTTTCTCATTTATTTCTGTATCTCTTTACCATACTGTATTTGAAGATCAGAAAGCTTTTTTTTTGGGGGGGGGGGGTGTTCCTCATGTTAAACCAGTGATTTTCAAACTCTTTTGTTCCTGTACCCCTAGATATGGCGGCCTGGTTTGATGAGTGGTTACTGATCCAGTAGTACCGGGCTCATTCCCAGCAGCGGGATTTTTGTTCAGGTACACATCAAAAAGAGGCCCCGGGGTTCACCCAGCCTCTAAAAATGGGTACCAGATAAATATGGGAAGGTAAAGCAGCCAGGCGTGACACTGACCACATCACACTTTCATGTGCCGAAGGTCATGGAAAATACTGACCTAACACCGTATTCCCCTGTATGCCTTAATGGCATGGAAACGGACAGTTTATCTTTAACTTTTATACTTTATAAATTTTAATATCCCATGGTAGTAAATATAGCACACACTAATAAATATAAAAAATAAATATAAAATATAAATATAAAATATTATAAACACTAATTTTAAAAAAGCAACAACTCACAAGACCTCTGGGAGTCATGACCCAGAGGGGCCCACCCCACTTAGAGTGTCAGGAGTTTAATAGGGCCGAAACACTGGTCTGAGGGTAGGGGGGGGGTTACTTCCTCTGATGATCTGAAGGAGTTGTGTTGTTGTTCCGCTCTCTACAGTAGAGAGTTTCCTGCATATGTGATTCAAACAGAAAGGTTCTTTCATGAATGTATTCTGGTGTTAGGGCTCCCTCACTCTAAATAGCTTGAGAACCTCTGCAGTAATGAGATCACAAAAGGAAAGGATGCTTTCAGGGCAGCAGTGGAGAGAGCGGATGAGGTGGGGAGGGGGGGGCGGGTTAACTAAATATGTTTAGCTGACCCTGATGATTGTACGGTCACACTAACTTAACAACCATCTTTGCCTTCTCTCCACCTTCGTATCTAAGGAAGTCTTCTCTAGTTTTTTTTTTTTCTATTTTTCTATTCCTATCTAGCAGACGGAGAGAAAGGGAGAGAGAATGAATTAATGAATGAATGAATGAATGAATGAATGAATGAATGAATTTTTAAAGGGTAAAGAATTGGGCAAGCAGGCCCGTCTTACATTCTGCCCTTCATCACTCCGTCTGTCATTCTTCACACACACTCGATTTAATACAAGTATACAAATTACATTAGGGAAAAAAAATCATGTCATAAGAGTGTAAGATTAAACTATTACATTCAAAGTAAAAGTGAAGAAGTAATTAACCTAATAAAATAGTTCTCACACACACATACACTCACATCCACAAAGAGACATATACATAAACAAAAATACATTTTCAGTACAAATATCTTCTAATATATGTTTTTTAACAAATATTAAAATAATTTCTAACAATATCTAACAACTTACTTTTTGTATGTCTTTTTAGTACTTGATGGCTGGCGAGTCATGGGTTGAGAGAGTGCTGGTTATTCTGTAGAGGCATATAGTTACAAGCAAGTAAATAAAATGTTTGAGTTAAAGGATGAAGTGTTACTAATGGATTTTAAATGGTAGGGGAGGGTGTTCTAGAGCTGTACTGCAGAGTGAATATGCACGGCTTTTCTTGTACAGATCAAGCCTGGATTTGGGAAGAAGAGATGGAGAGGGAGGGGAGGGAGAGAGAGAGAGAGAGGGAGGAGAGAGAGGGAGAGATCTTTATTTATTGATCTTTATTTCAAAAGGGTTAAGAATTGAGCACGAGAGAAAGAGAGAGGGAGAAAGAGAGGAGAGGGGGAGAAAGAAAGAGAGAAGGAGAGATCGGAGGGAGAGAGAAGAAAATAAAAAAATGTACACAAATAAGATTTCTCACGTGATTTTTAGCTGAGATGTCCAAGACGTTTATCTCCCTTTGCCCACGGGGAGGGGGATCCTTGCGCTGTTAAAACAAAACATTTGTTCAGTTAAATACAGGGTGTCCATAAATCCGTAGCGCAGTTTTAAACTCATAAAGAGTCAGAATTAAATATAGAAAAGCCCTGATACCGACACAACATCAAAGGCAATTCTTTGAATTTGTGCATTTGGTGTTGGATGACGTAGTTAGTCACGTGACGGTGACGCAATACAAAACGTTGACCTGCCAACTTGTGGTGACGCATCAGTTCATGTCCACAGCGCTAGACAGGGGAAGTGGGGCACATGGAATAGTGTTAAACTTGTCTAATAATTTAACGTATATTTTCAATGTATGGTTTTTAAAAAGTGATTTTACAAATTCACTGTATTCTGCATGAAGAGGACAGAAATTTATAATTATGTCACCTTGCATTTGAATGTAGTACGGGGCGTGTGAAGTGTTAGTGCTTAGAAATGTATAATTATGTCCCCTTGTGTTTGAATGTAGTACGGGGCTTGTGAAGTGTTAGTGCTAATAAATTTATAATTATGTCCCCTTGTGTTTGAATGTAGTACGGGGCTTGTGAAGTGGTAGTGCTTTCACATTTATAAACCACAGTAGTGTGAGGTAGGAGTGTCTGCAGCTGTCCTTGCTGTCTTTACTTTCCCAGAGAATACACCATGTGGTCGCTTCTTGTGGCTGTATCGACTGTAATGGATATTTTGGCAGATAGTGCTGGTCCGCCATATTCAACGAAGACGCTGGAGACAAAAAAGATAACTGTGCCATTTCTTTGCACAGAAAACGCCCACCATACCCCGGTATCTTTTATGTCAACATACCCCGGTATTTCTTACTTCAACATACCCCGGTATCTCTTACGTCAACATACCCCGATATTTTTTACGTCAACATACCCCGGTATCTCTTACGTCAACATACCCCGATATTTCTTACTTCAACATACCCCGATATTTCTTACTTCAACATACCCCGATATTTCTTACTTCAACATACCCCGATATTTCTTACTTCAACATACCCCGATATTTCTTACGCCAACATACCCCGATATTTCTTACTTCAACATACCCCGATATTTCTTACTTCAACATACCCCGATATTTCTTACTTCAACATACCCCGATATCTCTTACGTCAACATACCCCGATATCTCTTACGCCAACATACCCCGGTATCTCTTACGCCAACATACCCCGGTATCTCTTACGCCAACATACCCCGATATCTCTTACGCCAACATACCCCGATATTTCTTACGCCAACATACCCCGGTATCTCTTACGTCAACATACCCCGATATTTCTTACTTCAACCTTATAATTATGTGTTGTTTTTTTTGTTTTTTTTTTTTTTTTGTTTGTTTGTTTAATCCCGTGTTAATATTTCTAAAATGAAACAATTTTTTGATATTCCTGTCACGGTCAAGATTCTATAAACTGAACAACGCATCTCTCTTTGTCTAGCTTTGTTCTAGTATGTAGCACATCAGGGTAAGTCAATAAATATGTGGCAAAAAAGAGCTTTTCTGTGGGTGACTACAAGTACTTGCCTGCACATTTTCCCCACATATTCCCGTTTTAAATTAATATACTAATCCTCATCGATTCACGAGTACTTTGAAAACCGGCATCAAAGAAGATTTCTAGCAGCTGCGACAGCTACCGAGTTATCTCCTTGGCAACGCCTTCGTCGTCTTGGAGTAAATGGCGATCACCAAGGTGATACGTCCATTACTGAATTTCTGATTCTGGACAAACACTTTTCGCTGTGCACTTTAAACATTTCTTTATAGACTTCCTCTGGACACAATTAACATCACTGCTGTATCTAGACCAACAGGCAGCAGTAAGAATAAATGGTGAAACAACAACTTGGTTTGACATAAAACAAGGGCTCCGTCAGGGATGCATATTGTCGCCTTACTTATTTAACTTGTATACTGAAAATATAATGAGGAATGTTAGAGAAGATGTAGAAAAAGAATATTACGATGCCATAACAATTGGAGGTTATGAAATACCACAGATTAGATGTGCTGATGACACAGTATTACTGTCCACAACACAAAAAAGGAATGGAAAAACTAATTATGTCAGTCCGTAAGAACAGCGAAGAGCAAAACCTTTATCTTAATGCGAAGAAAACTAAATTGATGACAACTGACAAAATAAACAAGGCGGCTGAAATATGTATCAGTGAGGAAAAATTAGAAGAAGTGGAGAGTTTAGAAAATCTTGGATCACTACTAACTAATAACGAAGATACAATAAGGAAAATTAAAAGGAAGACACATATTGCTCTTCAGAAAGTAAAACAACTGAAGAAAATATGGAAAGGAACAGACAGAACTACAAAAATAAGATTTTTAAGGGCATGCAACTTTCCCATCGCAACATATGCCTGTGAGACCTGGACACTTAACAAAACAGCTGAGAAACACATAAATGCCTTTGAATGTAAATGCTACAGAAGAGTTCTTCAAATACCATGGGCATGAAAAAGAACAAATATATCTATACTATAAGAACCTAATATTGAAGAAGGCTGGCTAGTAAAGAGGATTAAAGAGAGAAAACTTAAATACTTTGAATACATTAAACATCATGAAAATTTAGAGAAGACCGTCTTGGAAGGGTATATAATGGGGAAAAGAAAGAGAGGAAGACCAAGGTGAAGATGGCTGCAAGACATCGTTGATAATCTGCGTATGGATGCATCAACAGCAGGGCATCTTGCTTACAACCGAGAGGCCTACAGGAGAGCTGTTAGGGAGGCAAAGTTCCACAAGGGACATGCAAATGACTGACTGACTGACTGTCTGACTTCCCCAGTGCTCAGTCGCCCATAGAAAACGCCAAACCCCACCATGTTCATCTCATGTACACGCATGTAACACGCTGTCTATATTACAACGGTGGCAGTTAGATAAACCCGGCATGCTGGACACAGATTTGCATTTAATTTCGCGCCAGCTGATGCTGTTACATGCCGCCAAAAAATGATCAATGATTTTTTAACTGTTTTCAGTCTGCGAGGAGTTGCGACTTATTTATTGACTTTTCCTGGTGAAGCTATATAGCAAGGACAATGTTGGGCATTTCACGTTTCACAAAACCATGCCGCGCTTTAATTTCTAAGAAGCATAATAGAATTACACTCGGAATAACAGGGACAACTATACCTGAACATTAATTGTTTTGAAAAAAAAAACGTTTGATAAAGTACACAGAGAAAGCAAGTGGAGTTTATGAGAACTGCATGCAAGAATTCATGATAATGAGCGACTCCACCACCGGCTGTCTGAAGAAGCCGACATATGAGATGTCCTGGGACTAGACTAGCTGGACATCTCGAAAGCAGTCATGGACAATTTGGTTGGAATGAAGAGATCAATGGGAGAATAACTCCTACACTCACAGAATGAGGGAACTGCGGGGTTACGGAAGAATGAGCTCCATTTGTGGTCAGAAGCGACGAATCCACAATCGGCAAGCCACACGAACATTTACTACGCATACCTTTACTATGGTCATTGGAACGGGTAGCAGGGCAGGCATGGGAATTCCCTGACTGCGGTGACGCTAATTCCTGAGATTCACCGATCATGTATAAATATAGCCGCTAATTTAAACTCCTATTTCTTACCAATGGTAGTTCAATTCCCAATGTAACAAGAACTATTCGTTTATCTCGACCGGCAGCTTCCCCTAAGACCTGTTTGGAGAAAATGTTTATTGTTGTTACTAAATACAAGGGCTTCGTCTGGGGTACATATTGTCACCTTACTTATTTAACTTGTATACTGAAAATATAATGAGGAATGTTAGAGAAGATGTAGACAAAGAATATTACGATGCCATAACAATTGGAGGTTATGAAATACCACAGATTAGATATGCTGATGACACAATATTACTGTCCACAACACAAAAAAGGAATGGAAAAACTAATTATCAACAGCGAAGAGCAAAACCTTTATCTTAATGCAAAGAAAACTAAATTGATGACAACTGACAAAACAAGCAAGGCAGCTGAAATATGTATCAATGAGGAAAAATTGGAAGAAGTGAAGAGTTTTGAAAATCTTGGATCACTATAATGGAGATACAATGAGGGAAATTAAAAGGAGGACATCTATCGCTCTTCAGAAAGTAAAACAACTAAAGAATCTGTAGAGAGGAACAGACAGAACTATAAAAATAAGATTTTTAAGGGCATGCATTTTTCCCATCGCAATATATGCCTGTGAGACCTGGACACTTAACAAACAGCTGAGAAACACATAAATGCCTTTGAATGTAAATGCTACAGAAGAGTTCTTCAAATATCGTGGACACAAAAAAAGAACAAATATATCTATAGTACAAGAACTTAATACTGAAGAAGGCTGGCTAGTAAAGAGGATTAAAGAGAAAACTTAAATATTTTGGAAACATTAAACGCCATGATAATCTAGAGAAGACCGTCTTGGAAGAGTACATAATAGGAAAAAGAAAGAGAGGAAAACCAAAGCGAAGATGGCTGCAAGACATCGTTGATGATCTGCAAATGGATGCATCAGCAGCAGGCCATCTTACTCACAATCGAGAGGCCTATAGGAGAGCTGTTAGGGAGGCAAAGTTCTGCAAGGGACATGCAAATGAATGGAATGGAAATACTACATTAACAAATACACAAAAGAGTACATTAATCAAGCACGGTTTATGCAGTAACGTGTAACATTTACTACTTTTGCATCATCGTCCGTCAGTAAGTAGAAATGTTATTACACTTTAGTTCTGATATAAAAGTGATCTTAGCTCTGAAGTAAAAGAGATATCTTAGCTCTGATATGAAAGATATTTTAGTTAGCTCTGATATGAAAGATATTTTAGCTGTGATATGAAAGAGAGATTTTAGCTCTGAATTGAAAGAGAGCTCTCTTACAGTTCTTACAACGGGTGGATCGTTTAAAGCTGCAGCAGTGACAGAGTCCGCCATGAGCAAGAAACCAAAGACCACCATCATCATCGTCGTCATCATCATCATCATCTTGTTAACAGTCTTGTTAGTGACAAAAAAAGTCTACATTACTGGAAAAGTTCGCATTTATTTTTATAGTAAACAATGTGATAATTACCCGCACGCGTGATTACACTCGTTTTATTTTTCATCCTGTAACACAAACAACTGAAACATGTGATTAATGTCTACTTATATCTACGCAAACCAGCAGCTTCAATCAATAAATGTAAATTTTACTAGAAAAACAGCTCTTGAAGATACGCTGGGAAAGTGTTATCCTTGATCTGCATGCAGGAATTTGTTTAACTCTTGCACTTCCAGTTCCAAAACAGTACCGAAGTATAGCAGAAACGAGCTATCCGATACAACGCAGCTACAGATATTTTTGTATGATTATGTGTAATCTTATTGTTGATGATTATGTATTATCTTGATATTGATGTTTATGTGTGATCTTATTGTTGATGTTTATGTATGATCTTGCTGTTTCCTCACGATTTGATACTCAAATATCATATGTAAGATCTCCTGAATTTGATTGATAGATTTTTTTTTGGATATGGTTCATTCTTGTATAAATTGAAATGAAATAAGAAAAAAAAGCATTCTTATGCTGTATATATAGACACTTTTTGTTTGAGAGGACGGTTTTGAAGTAGGAAGATACACGCTGTTTTTGGTGTTTTGCTAAACATCATCTTTGGGTGACTCTACCAACGTTCTTTCTTCAAGTTCGGCTGAAGTAGCTGCAAATAATATTTATGCAGGTTTAGCTGTGGAACAGCTGTAGATGTCGGAGCGAGAGGATTTGTAGCAACAGCAGCATATGACTTCTTTAAGCAGCTGGGCATAAAAGGACATGTAAGAGCAGGGCCATAAGACTTTCAGAAACAGTCAGAAAAAGGCCTCGTGCCGGCTATGGAGCACGCGGGATAAAAATACTGAAAACTTAAATAATTTCATTTGTCACTCCTGATCCCGCTTCCCCCGTGGCAGAACGGCTTAGATGCATTCCAAGCTGCGGTGCCACTTGGAAGACCGTGGTTCTATCCCGGGAAAAAAAACAGCTCACAGGCCCCGGGGAGTCATGACCCGGGGGGGGGCACTCCTTTTACAGTGTCAGGAGGCCGAGACACTCGTACATCCTCTGCTGATCTAAGGAATTGTGTTGTTGATCCACTCTCTACGGCAGAGAATTTCCTGCACGTTACACGATCCAGGGTCTTTGCTCTTGCATCTTCTAACTTCAGTTTTGGTCCTCATTTTCTACACAAACGATGCTAGGTGCTAACGCAGAGTTGACTAAACCCGACCCGACCCGTCGTAAGTTTATCCCAGACCTCGTGGCTGATTGAAAAATCTGACACAGATGACGTACAATTATCTTGATATCTCAGTTTAGATCTACCTTATTGTCTCCTTACTTTCATAACAAGTACAGCATCACACTGGATAAACCAATTTGTATAATTATCTATGCTTTACCCTCCCTTATATCCTGATTGTGGCCTAGTTAGCTGAGTGGTTAGGCGCTCGGCTTGCTAATCCGGTGGTACCGGGTTCGGTCCCAGCAGTGGGATTTTTTCTGGTACACAACAAAAAGGCCCTGTGGTTCACCAAGCCTCTGAAAATGGGCACCAGAGAAATCTGAGAAGGTTAAGAAACGACCAGGCGTGATACTGACCACACCACACTTTCATGTGCCGAAGGCCATGGAAAATACGGGCCTAACACCGATGTTCCTCAATATGCCTTAATGGCAGGGAAACGGAAATTCTATGAGTGGCGTTCAGAAAGTATGCACCACGTCGGGTTTTTTTTCAGCTAATAATGAAGACAAAAGCATGAAATTTTCCACACTTTAAATATGGCATATGCCTATTATGTGAACCAAATTGAACCTCAACCGGCCAAAGAATATGGCTGCTCTAACCGTTTAAATAGAGCGTGTTAGCAACTTGCGGTATAAGCAGCGAATTGTGATAGAATTTCTAGTTGCAGAGAAGGAAACTGTTGTGAACATTCATAAGCATCTATGTGATGTGTATGGAAGTTTTGCAGTTGACAGGAGTACAGTCAGTCGCTGGGTTCAGAGAATCAAAGAATCAATAAGTGGAGATAAGGAGTTGCATGAACGGCCGCGCTGTGGACGTCCTGCCACAGCCACCAAGGCAGAAATGTTGAAATGCGCTGAGGGCATTATACATAATGATAGGCGTATCACTACTCAACAATTGGCCTTAAAGCTGTCAGTCAGCAATGGTAATGCAAGTGCAGTTATAAAAGCTCTCTGGTTTACCAAGGTTTACGCAAGATGGGTTCCTCGAAGTCTCACAAATGACCATCGATTGCACAGGAGAGCAATTTCTTCTGAATTGTTGGAGCGTTTCAATGCTGAGGGAGAGACCTTTTTTGCCTAAGATCGCAACAGGTGACGAAACCTGGGCACATCATTTTGAACCTGAGACAAAAAGACAGGCAATGGAATGGCATCATCGGCAATTACCATAAAGGAAAAAATTCAAGACAACTCCTTCAGCTGGAAAGGTTGTGATCACTGTCTTTTGGGGCAATGAAGGTGTGATGCTTGTGGATGTTATGCCAAGAGGAGAAACAATCAATTCGCAAGCTTACATTAAGACATTGAAAAAACGTTTTCGCAGAGTTCAGCTGCGCACGAATCCAGCAGACCTGCTTCTCCTTCACGACAATGCGCGCCCTCTCACAAGTCTGGCAACACAGGAAGCATTCACCAAATTGGGTTGGACTGTACTACCCCATCCACCCTATAGTCCAGATTTGGCACCCTCTGATTTCCATCTGTTTGGTCCACTTAAAGATGCACTACGGAGTGTAAGATTTGAAGATGACGAAGGATTGATTCAGGCAGGGGAGAAATAATTACATAATCAAGAGAAAATCTAGTACGGGCTAGGAATACATGCACTTGTCTCGCAATGGCGTAAAGCCATACAAATGGATGGGGATTATGTTGATATAATACCGATGTTTACATGACATATCCATGTATATTGTGTATAAATTCCATGCCTTTTTAATAAACAGCTCATGACAAAAACGATGTGATGCATTGCTTTCTGAACGCCCCTCGTATCTTTTACCTATCCTGATTATCTAAGCTTTGTATACGTATTATTTTTTTTAATTGCTGTAAACTTCACAAGACTCCGACGTTAATTTTAAATTTATGAAAAAAAACTTATCAATGAACATGTCAGCTAACTTAAATAGATTATATCTTTTTTTCTGTTTAACTAATAATAAAATGTGTAACAGACATCGGAGTCTTGTCTAACAAATCTTTAACAAAGGATAGGACAGGGTTAAGAAACTAAATGTGCTTTTCCAGGGTAATTAGTTAAGGGAAAATGTTACCTGACTTCGGACTTGAAAGAGTTAAACTTTTTTTTTCTCTTTTAATCTCACTGAGGTGTAACAGGTCATCTTGTACAGCGTAGCTACAGATGTTACTGATGATTATATATGATAATATCTGAGGTGAACTGCTTCCGCAAGATTTGATATTCAAATATCATAGATGAGGCTCTTGAATGTGATATCAATAATACAATACGTAATATACGGCACCAGCTGTAACCACTTAAGCGAAAAAGAATATTTTTTTAAACATTGCTGCTTGTTTTGTTTTGTTGGTTTTTTTTTCGTTTGCTTTTGCATATTTTCATTTTATATGTTGTATGTTTTAGCACCATATTCTCTTTTTTTCGTTATGTTCTTTCACATATTTTATCACATGTTCTATATTTATACTATTAAATTGGGTTTTTTTTTCAGATTGGAAACAGCGATGATTTCACATAATACAGTGATATGGTACAATGTTGTCACGATTTCAATGTCAGTCAGTCAGTCAGTCATTTGCATGATATGTCTAAAATACTTAACCTTTCTCTGTTAATCTTTCTTACTAGCCAGCCTTCTTCAATATTAAGTTCTGGCAGTATGGATATATTTCTTCTTTTTTTGTGTCCATGATATTTGAAGAACTCTTCCGTAGCATTTACTTTCAAAGGCATTTATGTGTTTCTCGGCTGTTTTGTTAAGAGTCCAGATCTCACAGGCATATTTTGCGACGGAAAAGATGCATTCTCTTAAAAATCTTATTTTTGTAGTTCTGTCTGTTCCTCTCCACAGATTTTTTAGTTATTTTACTTTCTGAAGAGCGATAGATGTCCTCCTTTTAATTTCTCTCATTGTATTTCCACTATTAGTTAGCATTGATCCAAGATATTCACAACTCTCCACCTTTTCCAATTTTCCCTCATTGATATATATTTCAGCTGCCTTATTTGTTTTGTGATTTGTCATCAATTTAGTTTTCTTTGCAACAGGAAGAAACGCCGACGTTCAGTTGGGTGCCGGAATAAAAGCGCGGGTCTTGATATGTTAGGGGGTATAGTTGTAAAATAGAATGGAAAACAATATTTCCATGTACTCCCGTGTACCTATTATGTTTCAAAGTATAACTAAATGTATGAAGATTTCATAAATGCAGAGTTTTCTTTTTTAGGAAAAAAGAAGTAATGTGATGTTTTTAGACAATGATTGTGCCCAGCTCACCATCGGCTAGGTCTAGATCTACACTACTTACCATCTGAGATGTCAAGATCTACTTGTCGATCTCGTATTGTGATTCTATGTTGCACTCTCGCTAAATTAATGTCTGAAATAACTTCCTAACTACTTCTCCAGTCGTCTAATATGTCTAGATCTACTTGGGATACATTCAAGAGCAGTGGGGTGGTCATAGGCCATGTCTATACCCCTATCTACATCATCAAAAGTTGAAAATTTTCGATGTTTCTCTTCCTTTTTCTCGCTCGGCATCGCTAGTAACTAAGCACTCTTTCACCATTTTGAAAAGTGTCACCGGAAACGCGGACGAAATATGTACAATCTAAATGTCACCCCGGTTCTTTTATTGAAACAAACCATGATCGAAATACTGACCGTTGGCACGCATCGGGGAAACCGGAAGGATCGAAAATTCGACCAATGACATTGGAAGACAGAGGTTTTGTTCTTCGCTGTTCTTACGGACTGACATAACTAGTTTTTCAATTCCTTTTTGTGTTGTGGACAGTAATATTGTGTCATCAGCATATCTAATATTTCTTAACCTCTAATTTTTATGGCGTCGTAATATTCTTAGGAAAAGATGAAAAAATATATTCAAATTAACGATATATAACAAATAAAAATGAAAAAATTTGAAGAAAAAATAGCACTTAGCTATAACTTGCAAGAAGCTACGTCTGGGATGCATGTGGTTTAAATGAAGACTTGTGCGTTATGATGCCAATCTGAAAGGTTGGTAGACAAAGGGAGGTGAGGAAAGGGGAAAGGAGAGAAAGAAAGATACAATGGTTGTCAAGCCGAAAAGAGACTGGGTGGAGCTGATGAATGTTGTAAGGGTAAAGGGTTTATAATATAGTGCAGTTGATGTCATGAAGTATGTATCAGTTACAGTTGAGGAAAGAGCAGATGAGAACTTAGAAGTAATAAACAATATGACTGTGGAGAAAAGAAAGTTTAAGTATAGCTGAATTTAGAGTTCAGACCATGTGGTTCCAATTCCCCATATTCCTACACGTAGCGGTTCTCGAACACCAGGCGACTTCTGACATCAGACATTGTTTAACGACTCTTGCTAGAAAATCAGACTTGCCTCTTTGGTTGGGGGGGGGGGGGGGGGTTGAAATGATTAAGGGCTGACTTAGAATCATGCTTGGAAGTGTCATAAAGATGTTTCTTCCAATGCTCATCTAATCTGAGACCAGTCTCTCCAATATGCACTCTCAGACACAGCTTCTTGCAAGTCACAACTAAATACTCCTTTTTCTGTTATTTTTTCTCCCCTAGAGCTTTGTATCTGTTAGTGTATTCAGTTTTACCCAAAAACTATTCTTGTCTTATGAAACTTATACCCAAAAACTATTGTTCTCTTACTAAGCTTATACACAAAACAATTCTTGTCTTAGTAAACTTGTACCCAAAAACTATTCTTGCCTTACTAAGCTTATACCCAAAAGCAATTCTTGTCTTACTAAACTTATACCTAAGAACTATTCTTGTCTTACTAAACTTATAACCAAAAAACTATTCTTGTCTTATGAAACTTATACCCGAAAACTATTGTGTTAACGAAACTTATGCCCAAAAACTATTCTTGTCTTATGAAAATGATTCCCCAAAATTATTGTCTTACAAAACGTATACCCAAAATAGCATTCTTGTCTTACAAAACTTTTACCCAAAAACTATTCTTGTCTTACTACACTTATACTCAAAAACTATTCTTGTCTTATGAAATATATACCCAAAAACTATTCTTGTCTTGCTAATAAAACTTATATCTAAAAACTATTCTCATCTTATGAAACTTATACCCAAAAACTATTGTCTTACAAAACTTATACCCAAAAAACTATTCTTGTCTTGCTAAAAAACTAGTACCCAAAAACTAATCTTATCTAATGAAATTTATACCCAAAAACTATTCTTGTCTTATGAAACTTATACCTAAAAACTATTCTTGTCTTACTAAACTTATACCCAAAGACTATTCCTGTCTTACTAAACTTATCATCATCATCATCATCAGGTGCTATGCCAACTGGCAGTGGCTATTATGCTTCTCCAGAGTATACGATCCTTCATGCAGGCCATCAGTTCAGTTGGTAATCTCCTCTCACACCATCCATCAGACTGTCCAGTATCATTTCTCTTGGTCTTCCTCTTGATCTTCTACTTTCTATTTTTCCTCTTGTTATAATATTTTCAATGCCCCCTCTTCTCATTGCATGTCCTATGAAAGTACATTGTCTCTCTCTTATCTTTTTGACAAGGTTTTTGTCTCTCCAGCTCTTCTCATACATTCTTCATTAGTTATTTTTGTTGTCCTGGGGATTCGCAACATTCTTCTAATAAACCACATTTCTGCTGCTTCCAATAATTTTTGTGCAGACTTGCCTATTGTATTTTATTCACTTCCATATAACAAGATAGGTTCAATATAGCATTTTAGGATTCGTTTTCTAACACTCATTGATAAGGATATGTTGGATAATATGTTTCTCATTCTTTGAAATGCAGTCTTTGCTTGGCCTATTCTGTTCCTAATTTCTGTTCTGCATTTCCCATCTGAAGTTATTACTGCTCCAATGTATTTGAATGTCTGCATCTGCTTTAGAGTAGTTCTGTTTAATTTTATACTGTATGTTGCTGGATTTTGTTTCTTAGATATAACCATAGTCTATATTTTTTTGATGTTCAAAGTAAGGCCTTTCTGTTCACTCTCTTTGGTAACTTTATCCAAGAGATTTTGCAGGTCTTGTTGGTTCTCAGCTATCAGTACTGTGTCGTCAGCATACCGAAGGTTGTTAATATTGTATCCTCCAATTTTTATGCCTGGTTCTGTGATGATCGTTCTTAGAATATTCTCGCTATACAGAGAAAAAAGGTCTGGAGATAGTACACATCCTTGTCGCACCCCTTGTTTTATAGGTTGATATTTTCCAATTCTATTTTTAACTCGAACTGCTGCTTCTTGCTGCCAGTATAGATGTTTTACAATCCTCAGGTCTTTGCCGTCTATATTGATGACTTCAAGCATTTTGATAATTTCATTATGTTTCACCTTGTCGAATGCCTTGGTGTAATCAATGAAGCATAAGTAGAGATCTTTCTGTACTTCTAAAGCTCTTTCTGTTAGTGTTCGTAAAGCATAAATGGCATTGTGTGTTCCCTTTCCTTCAACAAATCCAAACTGTTCATCTGCTATTTCCATTTTTATCTTTTTCCTTGTTCTCCTCATAATTATTCTCAGGAGTAGCTTCGTTATGTGACATGAGAGGCTGATAGTCCGGTGTTCGTGACATTCCTTTGCACCTGGTTTCTTTGATAGTGCTATAAACGTGGATTTAATCAGGTCACTGGGAATATAACCACTGTTGTAAATGTCATTCAGTAACATGGTTATTATTTTTATTCCTGTCTCCTCTAGTGCCTCTATTTCTTCTATTGTTATATAATATCAGGCCCAGTCGCTTTTCCTTTCTTCATGTGTTTGATGGCATCTTCAAGTATTGGTGGTCCATCACAGTTTTCTAAACTTATACTCAAAAACTATTCTTGTCTTACTAAACTTATACCCAAAGACTATTCTTGTCTTACTAAACTTATACCCAAAGACTATTCTTGTCTTACTAAACTTATACCCAAAGACTATTCTTATCTTACTAAACTTATACCCAAAGATTATTCTTGTCTTACTAAACTTATACCCAAAGACTATTCTTGTCTTTCTAAACTTATACCCAAAGACTATTCTTGTCTTACTAAACTTATACCCAAAGACTATTCTAGTCTTACTAAACTTATACCCAAAGATTATTCTTGTCTTACTAAACTTATACCCAAAGATTATTCTTGTCTTACTAAACAACTCCAAATGTTCCAACCAATGGGTGTTGTTACATGGTTCTGAGTGTCCTGCGTTGGAAGTATTCCTGTAGTTGTCGCACATCCATCCATCCATCTGTCTGTCCATCAAATGTTGTCAGTTTTATTTAAAGCCATGACCATCACCGGAAATTATCATCATCCTGTGCCATCTCCCCCTGGAAGATTAGTTGTAAAGATCCTCCAATTTGTTTTGTTCCTTGCTTTTCCAGTGCACCAGGTGAAAAGACTGTTATGACATGTAGGCATCTATGGTATATGGTGAAGTAGTATTCCTTTCCTTGAATGCCACACCACTATTTTAAGCAGTTACTGGCTTAACTGCAACAATAAGACTCAGAAACGTTACATAGATATACACCGTGTAACTGTATACTAACAACACCTAGTACAACATTAACAAGACCGCTACATTGTCAGCAACACAAACATGACCAGTCTAACATGAGTGACAACTCAACCATGAGAAATGACAAATGGCACACTTAACATTGAGTCGAAATATCACAGAAATCAGAATTTGCAAAAACATTGGAAAGTTTTAATGGGAAACTAAACATAAGTATGAGTGATTGCAAAATGGAAGTAAGAGAATAGAAACTGAGATGAAGAAATCAACACACTTATACATAACCATCTGGACGAGTTGCGTTGCCATTGGAATCTAACACACTGAAACAATAAAAATCATACTGACCTCGATCATTCTGAAAAATCCATGCACAACTTTCCAGCAAGAATCACATTTGTCCTTTTAAAAGGACAACCAAACTTACAAAAACACTACAGAATGATTTCACAACATTTGTTCTTAAAAGGACAACCAAACTTACAAAAATACTACATAATGATTTCACAACATTTGTTCTTAAACAGACAACCAAACTTACAAAAATACTACAGAATGATTTCACAACATTTGTTCTTAAAAGGACAACCAAACTTACAAAAACACTACAGAATGATTTCACAACATTTGTTCTTAAAAGGACAACCAAACTTACAAAAACGCTACAGAATGATTTCACAACATTTGTTCTTAAAAGGACAACCAAACTTACAAAAACACTACAGAATGATTCGACCAACACGAACAACCATCCAAGCCCAAAAAACCAAGACGTCCTCTCTCACACACATCTCAAGCAGAAGTCCTGTCACATGCAGAAGGAACCCCCAGACCCCATGACCAAATGGCCAATGGGAGCACAGAGATATATTTTGTACTAAGGTTACAAACCCTATTCTGTTGTAATGGTGTTAGTGTCCATATTTTCCTTGACCTGTCAGCATGCTAGAGGGTGATGTGGTTGGTATCAAGCCCAGCCCACCGTTTCTTTCTTATCTCTATGAAAAGACAGGTATCCATTTCTATAAATGGGAGACTGGCGCATATTCAAAACAGCAACCTTCTCCATGACAAACTAGTGCGCTAATCACCTCACCACTCAAGTGCCCCAGTGCACCAGGCCACACCGAACTCAATCTATCTTTCTGTGTTGTCCACCCACTATAACACTGTCGTCTTCTTGCTCTTTCCCCTTCAAGTTTTCCCTTTATGACGGTTTTCATTTCCATATTATGCCTCTTGATATGATTGAAATACGAGTATTTTAAAAATCTGTTTCTGTTTTTCTTTATTTCTTTTTTTCATTTTTATTTAATTTTGTACTTGTTTTCTTTCCTGAGCATGGGCTATGCTCTGTTTCTTGAACATCCACATTTCAGTAACCTGAATGTTCATTTCTATTTACTCATTTAAAGTCCTTATTTCTTCATGTACAAACTGGTTCTCGAAAGTGGCCGTATAGCCCCGCCTTCACCAATGATCCACAAAGTTGGCCACAGTGCCCTGCCTCTACCAGTGGTCTCCAAAGTTGACCAGTAGTTCCTGGTGTTGACCATATGGCCCCACCCCACCAGTAATCCCCAGCATTGACCATATAGCCCCACCCCACCAGTAGTCCCCAGTATTGACTGTATGGCCCCGCCCCACCAGTAGTCCACAGCATTGACTGTATGCCCCCCCCCCCCACCGGTAGTCCCCAGCATTGACTATATGGCCCCGCCCCACCAGTAGTCCCCAGCATTGACTGTATGGTCCCGCCCCACCAGTAGTCCCCAACATTGATCATACAGCCCCACCAGTGATCTGCAAAGTTGGCCACACTGTCCTATCTCTACCAGTGGTCTCCAAAGTTGACCATACAGCCCCACCCCACCAGTAATTCCCAGAGTTGACCATATGGCCCCGACCCACCAGTGATCCATAAAATTGGTCACATTGTCCTACCTCTACCAGTGTCTCTAAAGTTGGCCTATCGCCACGCCCGCATCAACGATTCCCAAAACTGGCCATACTGCTTCACTCCCCAGCAGTGGTCCCCAGAGGTGACCGTATAGTCCCAACTCAGCAGTAGTACCCAGAGTTGACCGTACAGTCCCACCCAGCAGTTGTCCCCAGAGTTGACCGTATAGTCCCACCACAACAGTGGTCCCCAGAGTTTACCGTATAGTCCCACCACAACAGTGGTCCCCAGTTTACCATATAGTCCCACCACAACAGTAGTCCCCAGAGTTTACCGTATAGTCCCACCACAGCAGTAGTCCCCAGAGTTTACGGTATAGTCCCACCTCAGCAGTGGTCCCCAGTTTACCATATAGTCCCACCACAACAGTAGTCCCCAGAGTTTACCATATAGTCCCACCACAACAGTAGTCCCCAGAGTTGACCGTATAGTCCCACCACAGCAGTGGTTCCTAATGTTTGCCATATTCCCCCCCCCACACACACACACACACTCACACACACAAAAATAGGATGCTGGTAAGATCCAAGGGATAAAAGAAATGTGACAGCTACAGGGCCGTGCATCTAAACCAAGTTAAAAAAAAAAAAAAGATAAACTTCTAGGGCATAAGCTCATGCTCTGGGTGGTGGGGGGAGGACACAGCCTTGGCAATGAGGGGGCAGTGACTCATAAAAACTTTGGAACCACTGTTCAATAACACATAGGATTATGGTGTATACGCAGCTTTTACAGCTGTCAGCTTCAGTCGCTGTACTGCTGCATAGTGCTATCAGGCCTGAAAGTCTGAGAACCACTGCCGTAGGCCATCACAAAGACAGACAGAGACAGAGAAAAAAAACACACACACAACTAGAGAAACTCCACATATATTTATTACAAATTCAGTTCCCACCTACAACTTCACGTGTAATTAATACAAATTCAACACTCCCTTACACAATTCCACATATGATCATGAGAACTTTTATATCTATTTACACAACTCTACACGTAATCATTACACATCCAACATCCAGATAGATAACTCCAAATACAAAATTCTAAGGGATATTAAATAATAGAACAACGTCAGACACAGATAAAAAAATATATATATAACAGTGGTTTTCAACCTGTTTTGTATAGTACACAGTGCTTTCTTTTTTGTGGTTAACTTTTACAGAAAGAAAAACTGCATATGATACATCAATTAATCAAGTCTTATCAAATGAAAGAAAAATCAAATTTTATCAAATGGCAGTTCCTAAATTTTTCGTCTGTTTGAAACACATGTGCTGCTGCTCAACACCTTCTGGACCACAGGTTGAAAACCACCGTGCAACACTAAAACTACAGCTGTGACCATCACATACATAAAGACAAGCCTCACATATAAGCCAGTGCCCGTATCACACTCAGAATCACAGAAATAAAATCTGTGGTTTGTTTTTTTCACACATTTTCATGCTCAGCACATGAGAGCATTCCCACACTCCGCTGACAGCTCAGAAATCACTCAACCACGATGAGCAGATCAAGCATGACGAAAATGTAAAGTTTTCCCCACACAGTCAAGAAAATCATTTTCTCAGCCTGATTATACAGAACAATTAAACCTACCATACATTAATGGGACACAAACCCAACACAAACCCTTTAACAAACAAACAAAAATTCCCATTGTTAAATGAGAGAATAACACAACGAAGCGACTGGGAGAAACTACTAAACTTAACCAGTTAATTTATGAATCTTTCCATACGTGAATGGCAAGGAAAACAGAATATGACCTGAAAAATAAAAATAGGCTGATTTCATTTTAAAGAAAAAAAACCAAACTAAACTTGACTACTTAAACTATTAAATCTCCCATACGTTGAAGGAGAGACAAACTCAACATAATATAACTTGAGGGAAAAAGAATCTTGATATGTTAAGCCATCAAATCTGCCGTATGTTAAAGGTGATAAAAAAGTCAAAATACTTGAGGAAAACAAAAAAAAAAGCTGACCCTGATACGTTAAAGTTGAACAAACTCAACATACTGACAAGAAACAGTCATAACTTTCACAAATTAAAACTACCACATCTTCCACATATTAACAGCAGACAACCTCCACATACTGATTTGAAAATAACATTTGCTTCACAGGTTAAAACTATCAAAACCATCTACATGGGAAATGGGAGGCAATTGAAGAATCTGATTTCTAGAAGAGAAAAAAAAAATATATATATATATATCCCACTAATTCTCCACAACAAACACATAATGACATTACACAAACCCAGTTTTCACAGCTGACTGTACAAATCCAGCTCTTATAACTGACCATACAAACACACAATGACATTACACAAATCCAGTTTTGTGGCTGGTTTATACAAACATTCAAAGATACTACACAAACCCAGCTCTGTGGCTGACTATACAAACACACAGCTATATTATACAAATGCAGCTTCATGGCTGTCTATACAAAAGTACAGTGGTATTACACAGAGTTGTGTCTTTCACATATGACTAGGGCACATGAACTTGGCAATGTTAGAACTTAGGTCTTTTTGATAAACTTCACTTTGGACTCCATTTATTAACTTCACATGGGACTTTGGCTTGCTCAATACCCTTGTTTACTAAACTTAACACCAGATGTAACATCTTGATAAATCTCTCAAATATTTTCTCAAACCTTGTGTATTTTTTTTTCATTTATTAAACCACGTGAGTGCTTTCACTTACTGAATCTCCTTATCTGTGCTTTTGTTGATAAAACCCCATTATCAGCTTTTATTTACTGTATTTTCATTTACTGAACTTCACTGGTGTTTTTATTTCTTAAATCTCATATGTGCTTTCATTTACTGCATCTTTGCATCTATTCATTAAACTACACAATACTTTCCATCTGATGAACTCTATCTGTGCTTTTATTTATTAAACCCCTTATGTGCCTTCACTTACTGAACCTTATCTGCACTTTCATTTATTAAACCCCTTATGTGCCTTCGCTTACTGAACCTTATCTGCGCTTTTATTGATTACACTTCACATTGCATTTTTATTTATCAAAACTCTAACAGATTTTTGCTCATCAAATGTACATGCTTTAGTTTATTAAACCCCTGACAGGGTCTGGTTTGTCAAACCTCATATTGTTTCCTGCCTGAACACACCTTGTGCAGGGTCTAGATTACTGTAACCGTTAAAGGACTCGGCACAGCAACATCACACAATCTTATGCTCAGTTCACTGCAACAGAAATCCAACCACTTTCAGGTAACTGCCAACGAGAAAACATTCATGGTAGCAAGGGATGTTCTCACCAAACACGTAATATCACAATGAATTATACAAAGTTTTAAAAACATTTACCAGGACATGTTTCAAAAGCAAGGGTTGGGGTTGGGGGGGTTCTCTCTCTCTCTCTCTCTCTCTCTAGGGGAGGTTAATACCAAATCTAAAAATAACTCAGCACGGAAACTTTCATGTAGTTTACCAACAACCTACAAGATTTTCATACAGAAAGAAAGAAAAAAAAACAAAACCAAACAAACACACACAGAGATATTTAAGAAGGCATCTCACAAACATAGATATTTAGGAAGATATCTCACAAACATAGAGATATTCAGGAAGATATCTCACAAACATAGAGATATTCAGGAAGATATCTATCAGAAAGCATGAGACATGCTTTCTGACAGCATATAACAAATGCTTTGGGACTATCTATTATGGAACAATCAAATTTCTTCATTGTTTTTTTTTTCCTTCTATATAACATGACTATTCTTCCAGCTTTTTTCTACAAGCACATTAGCCTAGGCTCCACGATACATATATTATTTCAAAATACTATTTGATAGTACAGTCCCATTTTTGTTGTTTAACATTCATTACCATTCAAAGTCTTTTATTTGAAAACTTTTGTAGCTCCTACCCTAATTTTATACAAGACATCTTAAGAAAACAAGCAACTCAGAGCACAGACTCTGCTTTCATAACATACCCTTATAGCTTATTTAAATCCCAAAGAATTATAAACGTTTTGAAACTGAACAGATTTTGCTGGTTGGGCCATGTAGAAAGAATGGAAGAGAACAGACAAATGAAAATGATGTATGCACAAGAGATGAAGGAAACAAGACCAAGACAACATAGAAGAGGATATAAAAGAAACTGGTGTCACCAACTGGAGAGAGAAGATTAGGAACAGAGAGGAATGGAGGAAAACTATCTTCAGCAATGAGCCTTAATGGCTTGGAAAGCTGAGGAAGAAGAATATACCCTTATAAATTTCAAAATGTTTTACAGTACTATTCTTATAAAGTCTAGTTCTCACAACTTCTCACAACTTTGAAATGGGGAGAACGCTCCAAGATGAGATGATGCTCCAGAATGAACGCCCTCAGATAGTCAAAAATGTTTACTATCACGAGAGACATTCTTCGCTGTGGATTTTATACAGCTGCATTAATTTGCAATATCTTGTTGATGCGGTCAAAATGGGATGGAAACATAATGGCATGTGGGGAATTAATGCATGTAAATAAATGCAAAAAAAATTTTGCACCGCAGGTCACAAGAGTGGGGCAGAGTTTGATTCAGAGTCTGAAAAAAACATTTGTTAAGCTCCCAACTTCCAAGCTACTAAAAATAACTTGATTTTCAAATCTTCACTTGAAACAAAACCTATATTATTTTTGGGTTTTTTTTTTTTTTTTGCAATGCAAAGAGCCTTTTTTCACTTAAGAAATAATCTTAACAAAATGAAACCTCAGAAGAAATGACTTATTCAATAAAAGAAACAGATGTACTGTGGTCAAGTAACTGCGGAAAATGATAGGGAAATCATGCTGGACATTGAAACATAAAACCAGACACATACTCTGCACAAAACAAGGCAAAACATGGATCATACATGAACAAAACTGAACGAAAATTACTGAGCCATGCATTATAAATTTACAAGCTCTAAAAACTCATCATACTTTCTGCAAAACTATCAAACGTAACTGCAGACACCACAGTCTGAAACCACTCTCTCTAAATGCCAACTTCTGTGAAAACAAACACACACACGCACACACATACACACACACATATACACAAAAATAATAAATACACAAACAAGCAATTTTCTAGTTTGTGAGGACAATACAATCCAAAGAAAACACCGACAATCATAAAAATTAAATTTCTCAATCATTCAAATTGGTGAGCACAGTATTTCACTCAAACATTAATTTATTTTTCATATCATCATCATCTGCATGCCTTTGGACTAAGTTTTGAAATTTAAAAAAGAAAAAAAAATAACAAACTTAAATCATGAGCTATCTCGGAACCCTGTACAACACCCGGTAAACATATCACATACACACAAACGTTTTCCCCTGAACGCATATGGCAAACATCACTTATAAACTCACTGTCATTTTTTTTTTTAATTTGTATTTTAAGAAAAAAAAAAAAAAGTAAAACGAAACAAAATTAAAAAACATTTCAAACCTAAAACAAGATAAATAAAAAAAAAAAACATTCATTTCCTTCACGGCACCACTTCTATCATGGTTGTTTTTTTTTTTTATTGTTTTCTTTGCGTACCAAGAAATGGTTCATTTTTTTTTTTTTTCTTTTTGCAAAATTAAAACTGAAAGCTGTATTCTGTGCTATTTTTAATCAAATCCTCATCCTGTTTCTCCGCTTGCTGAGGTTCCTGCGACTCCATTGTTGCTGTCAAGAGCATTGTTATTTGATGAACCGACTGCGCTGCTCACAGATGCGGCCGAACCAGCTGTGCCCATGTCTATACTTGTGGACCTAGCATGAGGTGGGATAAGTACCGAGTTGAGGCTGGGTGCTATTGCCAGTTCTGTGGACAGAAAATATGAAAGTAGTTGAGGCTGGGTGCTATTGCCAGTTCTGTGGACAGAAAATATGAAGGTAATTGAGGCTGGGTGCTATTGCCAGTTCTGTGGACAGAAAATATGAAGGTAGTTGAGGCTGGGTTAGCGGGGTAGGGGTATCCCCTATCAAAGGAGAAGTAAGACGCCTCCTTACCTCCGTCAGTCTACGGGACACCCTTGGGCAAGGTGGAGTACCCGTATAGCCCCCCGATCAGGGTGACGTGAAGCCATGGGAGCAGGTGGTGGATGGAATGGGAGAGCAGCTGACAGATAATGTTGGTTATGGTCACCATTCTATGATGGTAGGCAGATGATCTCAATGTAGGGACAATGGCTACGATCACTGACTAGTACAGTCACTGCCCGGAAGGAAAGCAATGGTAAACTACCTTCTGGAAACATACCAAGAAACCCAAGCAGCAATCATGGTGGAAATGGATGCAGCAGCAGCAGGCCATCTTGCTCACAACCGAGAGGCCTACAGGAGTGCTGTTTGGGAGGCAAAGTTCCGCAAGGGACATGCAAAGGAATGAATGAATGAGGCTGGGTGCTATTGCCAGTTCTGTGGACAGAAAATATGAAGGTAGTTGAGGCTGGGTGCTATTGCCAGTTCTGTGGACAGAAAATATGAAAGTAGTTGAGGCTAGGTGCTACTGCCAGTTCTGTGGACACAAAATATGAAAGTAGTTGAGGCTAGGTGCTACTGCCAGTTCTGTGGACAGAAAATATGAAGGTAGTTGAGGCTGGGTGCTACTGCCAGTTCTGTGGACAGAAAATATGAAAGTAGTTGAGGCTGGGTGCTACTGCCAGTTCTGTGGACACAAAATATGAAAGTAGTTGAGGCTAGGTGCTACTGCCAGTTCTGTGGACACAAAATATGAAAGTAGTTGAGGCTAGGTGCTAATGCCAGTTCTGTGGACAGAAAATATGAAAGTAGTTGAGGCTAGGTGCTATTGCCAGTTCTGTGGACACAAAATATGAAAGTAGTTGAGGCTAGGTGCTACTGCCAGTTCTGTGGACAGAAAATATGAAAGTAGTTGAGGCTAGGTGCTATTGCCAGTTCTGTGGACAGAAAATATGAAGGTAGTTGAGGCTAGGTGCTACTGCCAGTTCTGTGGACAGAAAATATGAAGGTAGTTGAGGCTAGGTGCTATTGCCAGTTCTGTGGACAGAAAATATGAAGGTAGTTGAGGCTAGGTGCTATTGCCAGTTCTGTGGGCACAAAATATGAAAGTAGTTGAGGCTAGGTGCTATTGCCAGTTCTGTGGACACAAAATATGAAAGTAGTTGAGGCTAGGTGCTATTGCCAGTTCTGTGGACACAAAATATGAAGGTAGTTGAGGCTAGGTGCTACTGCCAGTTCTGTGGACAGAAAATATGAAGGTAGTGAGGGCTGGTGTCACTGCCAGTTTGGGTGAATGACAACATATGACAGAAGAGAACTGAGATGAGGGCTGGTGTTGTTGCCAGTTCAGGGGAAGGGAAGACAACATATGATAATTCAAGGAAAGGGAAGACAACATATGCTAGTTCTGGGGAAGAGAAGATAACATATGATAGTTCAGGGGAAGAGAAGACAGCATACGATAGTTCAGAGGAAGAGAAGATAACATATGATAGAAGAGAACTGAGTTGAGGGCTGATGTTGTTGCCAGCTCAAGTGGAAGAGAAAACAACATATGATAGTTCAGAGGAAGAGAAGGCAACATATAATAGTTCAAAGGAAGAGAAGACAACATATGATAGCTTAGTGGGAAGAGAAGAAGACATATGATAGTTTAGGGGGAAGAGAAGACCACATGTAATAGTTTAGGGGGAAGAGAAGACAACATACGACAGAAGAGAACTGAGTTGAGGACTGGTGTTGCTGCCAGCTCAGGGAAAAGAAGACAACATATGATAGTTTAGGGGGAAGATAAGATAACATACGATAGTTCAGAGGAAGAGAAGGCAACATATAATAGTTCAAAGGAAGAGAAGACAACATATGATAGTTTAGGGGGGAGGAGAAGACAACATATGATAGTTTAGGGGGAAGATAAGACAACATATGATAGTTTGGGGGAAGATAAGACAACATATGATAGTTTAGGGGGGAGATAAGACAACATATGATAGTTTAGGGGGAAGAGAAGACATCATATGACAGAAGAGAACTGAGTTGAGTACTGGTGGTGTTGCCAGCTCAGGGAAGGGAAGACAACATATGACAAATGACAGATGAGATGAGATTTGCTGTTGTCATCATTTCTTGTGGGAGAAAACAATGTATGACAGATGACTACTAATATGAGGGGTGATTGATAAGTTCTCAGCATAAGGTATAAATACTTGAAGCGCACAGCTGATATTAGGTGCATTTTAGATCAGGTTAATGTAAGATTAAACACCAAGTTTCAAGAAATTAACTGCAACCAATATTTTCTGTACAGGCTACTGAAGTGGTAAGGGGTGGCAGAGATTGAGAAAATGGATAAAATTTCTCATCAAGCAGTCATTCGCTACCTCCGCAGCAAGGGCTTATCATTGAAGGAGATCCATGAGGATATGGTAAAGACATGGGGAGAGTGGCCCTTCTTACAGCACAGTGAAGAAATGGGCAGCTCAATTCAAACGTGGAAGGGAGAGTCTGGAAGATGATCCCCGTCCAGGAAGACCAAGAATGGTAATCACTGATGAAACCACCGGCAGAATCCATGACATGATAATGGAGGATCGACGACTAACTGAGGGTACATTGCTAATGAGTTGGGCATCTCCCAGGAACGTGTTCATGCCATTATTCACAATGATCTTCAAATGACAACGGTCTCTGCTTGATGGGTCCCAAAACTTCTTGGAGCTGATCACAAACAACACCGTCTCAACATGTCAAGAGACAATCTTGGCCATTTTTCTGCAGATCCTGAAAATTTTCTACATTTTGTGACTATGGATGAGACTTGGGTTCATCATTTTCAAACAGAAACCAAAGAACAGTCAAAGCCGTGGAAACATCATGGATCCCCACCTCCAAAGAAAGCAAGGGTGGTTCTGTCTGCAGGCAAAGTGATGGCATCCATCTTTTGGGATTCAGAATGTGTGCTATTGGTAGACTATTTTCAAAAGGGCAGAATGGTCACCAGGGCCTATTATGCTAATCTTGTGAAGCAACTGCGGGTCAAACTGAAGGAAAAGCGTTAAAGGGAAACTGACAAGAGAAATCATCTTTCATCAAGACAATGCTCAAGTTCACAAGTCGGCAGTGGCAATGGCTGCCATTCATGAATGCGGCTTCCAGCTTCTTGAACATCCTCCTGATTCCCCAGATTTGGCCCCTTTGGACTATTACCTGTTTACCAAACTCAAAAAGGAGCTCAGTGGTCACAAATTTGCTTCAGATGATGACGTCATTCATGCTGTAGACCACTTTCTACTGGCACAAGATGCTGACTTTTACAAAGAAGGGATCCGTATGCTCCAGGATCACTGGACCAAGTGCACAAATAATCCATTGTACCTTATGCCGAGAACTTATCAATCACTCCTCGTATATGAAGGCTAAGTCTGTTGCCAGTTCTAACTTCCTCACTAACAATCTGTCTTAGGCTCCGCAGGAAATGAGAGAAATGTGGAAAATGAAAGTTAAAATCCTGCAGCAGTGTATACATCACCACCATCATCCTGGGCTAGATCTCCAAGGACAACTGGCTGCTCAAGAACCTCCAGCTTGTTTTTGTTTTTTTCTTTTGCTTCCATACACTGACTCTTTTTCTTCTTCAGCTCACTCATCATCTTCCTTCTATTAATGTTATTCATCCACTCACATCATTCTCATCCTCTTAACATTTAAACACAGACTTTACCCATATTCTAAACAAAAAAAGATAAGAGAGAGATTAAAAAAAAAAAGTGATAATCACCAGCAGTAGTGAAGTTGAACAGTGGGGGCAGCTCCCGGCCAGTTGGAGGCAGTCTTGTGCCCGGGTCACGTAACTCGTCAAAGAAAGTGTGGGCACAAGCCTCTAGAGGTGTCATACGGCCTGATGGGGTGTATTCCAGGAGGCGGCTCACAAGAAGGATGGCCTCGGATGGTGTACGGGGACGGAACACCTGGAAACAAAACAAAAATCTATAGGTAGCTCTGTCACCAAGGCATTTAGGGGATATGGTGTTAATGACCATATTTCCTCCATCACCTGCTCTGTATAAACACTCTGTCACCTGCTTTGTATAAACACTCTGTCACCTGCTCTGTATAAACACTCTGTCACCTGCTCTGTATAATCACTCTATCACCTGCTCTGTATAAACACTCTGTCACCTGCTCTGTATAAAAACCCTGTCACCTGCTGTGTAAAAACCCCGTCACCTGCTCTGTATAAAAACCCCGTCGCCTGCTCTGTATAAACACTCTGTCACCTGCTCTGTATAAAAACCCTGTCACCTGCTGTGTAAAAACCCCGTCACCTGCTCTGTGTAAACACCTCGTCACCTGCTCTATGTATACACTCAATCAACTGTTTGTACATACAGAGCATATTCCATTAGAACCTGCATCTTCCTTTACCTGCTCTATGCCACTGAGGCATACTGAGGATATATTACTCATTATTACTATTCATTGATCATGCTAGGATTTTTCAAAACTGGCAAAATTTTACTTGTATTTCAATCTGCATGAAGTACCTTCTGAAGTACTGATTTTTTTTTTGGTTTTGTTTTTTTCAACATAATATTCAGTACCTTACACATTTTTTTTTCCTAATATAAACTTAAACATGCTTTACAAACATCAGTGGGAAGTAAATGTTTGTGTGAATTTTTTTCTTACCTTACTCACAAGATTTAATCTTTACAAAATGCTCACACACTGAACCAAAGTCAGAACTGGCGGAGTCTCCTTGATGCAAACTGAGCATCATCAGCCTGCTGGCCAGATTATCCTCCAAACCGATTTTGCTGGTTGCTTTTTATTTCATTTTCTTTTATAATACTAAGCGGTTACAGTAGAACACGTCCTGCAAACTTGCCCAACCCACTCAAACCTCCGAGCACAGATCTGGCCTGCAGGAGAGGAACCGAAAGAAAAGCTGTGGGACTCACACTCAAGACCTGGAGAAGACGGCAGACTTGGTCAGGGTGACAGGGCTGCAGATTTAGCATGACCAACCCTCCTTGAATGCTGAAGATTACAGCAACCGGTGACTTCCAAAAGTTTTGTTTTGTTTTTGTTTTTTTTTTCAAATCAGTAATTTACTGGTAACTGCCGATTAACGCAATCACTACTATTATCAAGCGCTGTGTCTGCAGTCACTAACGATCACGCTTCTTCACGCATCTCGGCCCATGAGAGAATGGTCAAAGCTTCCATTAGCTCAGCTGATGACATTTTATTGTATCATTGTGTTAGACTCTTCAAATTCTTTAACTGCTTCTGTTGGGCATTCCCTGTCTGCAATCTTTAGATGCCCATAGCACTCTTAACATTCTTCTTATAGAAACCGTATCTCCGATGCCTCTAGTACCTCTGCAATGATCTGTTCACTGCCCGTGACTCACGTAGAGTTAGACGGCCTCAATGTAGATTTCAGAATTATTTTTCTGATTTTCAGTAACTGAGACGTTGATTAAGGGATAGGTAAAAGGTAAAGGTAATCCTGTCATGCCTTAGAGGCACATAGGGATATGGTGTTAGTGCCAATATTTTCCTTCACCTGTCAGCACACTAGAGGCTGATATGGTCAGCATCATGCCTGGCTGCCTTTCTTGCCCTAGATCCAGAAGTCAGGTACCCATTTCTACAGCTGGGTGACTGGGGTGCCTCCGACCGGATTCGAACCCCCAACCTTTGCCATGAGAGACCAGTGAACTAACCACTTCGCCACTCAGACATCCTGACTAAGGGATAACCATGTAAAATTAAACCCCATGAAAGATGAAACTACAACAAAAAACCTTACCTTTGACCAAGGATGTGCCTTAATTTGAGGGAACTTGAACTCGGAATAATTAGGATTCATCTCTCGGATCTGTTCACGTGTGGGTGTCCCCAAGACTTTGATTATCTCCACCAGCTGGTCCACTCCACTGTCCCCAGGGAAAATTGGCTGGCCCAGCAACAATTCTGCTAGTACACAGCCTGCTGACCACACATCTGTGGAGCAGAGCAAAAACCAAATTGCTCTTTAAGCTGATGAAAGACATTAGGACCTCTGTTTGTAGGAAGATGATAGGCATTAAGGTCACTCTTTATAGGAAGATGAAAGGCATTAAGGTCACTCTTTGTAGAAAGATGAGAGGTATTAACTCTTTCCGTGCTTCCGGGTACTGAGGTAGCCCTTCCATTTTGTGTCTAGAGTGCCAGTGGGTACTACAGTAGCCCATGTTTGTTTCTTTAAAAATACAGTGTAACTTTTTAATTGTACACATTTTATTTGCGCATGTTCGGTGACCTGTCATAGTTCAGTCAGAATCGTGCCTAACAACCGAGTGAAAATGTGTGTTTTGATGAAGTAACTGCAATATTTAGTGTGATTTCTGAGGCATACAAACATGCACCAGGACCAGACCACTGTTCTTGAATGTGCCCCAAGTAAATTTTTACCATAAAACAGACTGAAGAAGTAGTTAGAAGGTTATTTTCAGACATTATTGTACTGTGTATGCCACATACTATGATATGACGAGATCGAATGAAGCTACAGGTAGGTCTAGAAATCGCAGATAGTAAATATTGCACCTCTAGACCTACCCGATGGTAAGTAGGACACAATTATCACTAAAATCATCATACTAATTTTTTTCCTAAAAAACTCTTCATTCTTACTTTTACAGCTATTTTGATGCATAATACGTACACTTATATGTAGAAATACTTTATTACGTTCAATTTTACAGCGGTACCCCCTATGCAGATCAGGACCAGCGCTTTTAATTTGGCACAAACGGAACACCTGCATTTTTTTCCTGCGGCACGGAAAGAGTTACGGGCACTCTTTGTAGGAAGATGAGAGGCATTAAGGTCACTCTTCGTAGGAAGATGAGAGGCATTAAGATCACTCTTTGTAGGGGTTCTAAGGACTGTAAATGCATCTCAAACAGCCTCTGGCAGTCAAGTCCAGCTCCTGGCCTTCCCATGGCAGAACTGTTTAAACTGACAGAAGAAGAAGCGAGGGCAAATATCTGGCGCATGAAAACCAGATACTTAGGGTAGATGAGTGGCACGTTTGGTAGCTCATCTGCTGCTGTTGGCGAGATTTTTCAGTTGCTGTGCGTGGAGCGGTGCTCCTCCTGGCCAATGAAGAAAGGTGCAAATGAGGTTGCCGCGCAGCATCACTGCGGAAAAGGTGGTAGAAAGGATAAAGCGAAGCAAACAGTCAAATCACGGCACCTCTGGTCTGGAGGTCGGCCACGTCCTGAGTGCAGTCATATCGGGTGAAATGCATGAACCGGCTTGTCTCAGAGGTTAAGACACTGCTGGCGAGACTCTTCAAATGCCGCGCATGGAGTGAAGCTCCTCCCGGTCAAGGAAGAAATGCGGAAAAGAAATAAATGTTGCTGTGCGGTGCCGATGGGAAAGGTGGTGGAAAGGATAATTCATTCATTCCTTTGCATGTCCCTTGCGGAACTTTGCCTCCCAAACAGCACTCCTGTAGGCCTCTCGGTTGTGAGCAAGATGGCCTGCTGCTGCTGCATCCATTTCCAGATCATCAACGATGTCTTGCAGCCATCTTCGTTTCAGTCTTCCTCTTTTTCTTTTTCCCATTATGTATCCTTCCAATACGGTCTTCTCTAAAGAAAGGATAAAGTGAAGTTTAATCGGTATGTCCAGTAGTATCGCTACGAGAGCTATACATACCATGGCACCTCTGCTCTAGAGGCCGGCCACGTCCGAAATACACCTACACTGGTGAAATTTGCCTAAACCGGCACACACCAGGGGTGGAACTTGATGGCTAGACATGTCATGCCACCTCCGCTCTAGAGGTCGGTCACGACTGATGTACACCCATACTGGTGAATTTTGCCTAAACCGGCTCACACCAGGGGTGAATCTTGAAGGCTATGCATGTCACAGTACCTCTGCTCTAGAGGTCGGTCACGTCCCAAACATGCCCATACTGGGATAATATGCCTAAACCGGCTCAACCCAGGGGTGGAAGTCACTAGTGGCGAGGATTCGTCCTCCTGGACAAAAGCTCCATCCTGGTCACAACTAGGAAGGGTAGCAGTCACAACCGCAAAATGCTGAAGTCGGAGACACTGGACCAGGGCAGTCTAGATAGGCAACCGCCTCTCACCTGGTGGGGATGTTTGCGTATCCTAATCACACTGAGGTTTTCTGGTGAGAAAGTCCAACTCTGGACTGGATGGGCAACCACCTCTCACCCGGCGGTGATACACGGGTATCTCAAAACACGTCGAGGTTTTCTGGTGAGAAAGTCCAACTCTGGCCTGGGTGGGCTACCACCTCTCACCCAGCGGGGATGCACTGATATCCTAAACACGTCAAGGTCTTCCGGTGAGAAAGTCCAACTCTAGACTAAACTGGTGCAATGAAAACCACGGTGTCACGCAATCCCGCTTCTCAGACCCACCAAGAAATACAGGCTAAAGCCCTGTGATACTCTGAACCCCTTGTGGTCCTCTCGTGGATCTCGTGTGGTCCTTCAGGGACCACACAGGAGACCATGGGACCTAACAAGGACCACAGGCGTAAATTCAGTAGGATCACAGTGCGGTTTTGGTGGTAGAAGCGAACGAAGAAGAAGAAGAAAAAGAAGACTCTTTGTAGGAAGATGAGAGGCATTAAGGTCACTCTTTGTAGGAAGATGAGATGCATTAAGGTCACCCTTTGTAGGAAGATGAGATGCATTAAGGTCACCCTTTGTTGGAAGATGAGATGCATTAAGGTCACTCTCTGTAGGAAGATGAGAGGCATTAAGGTCACTCTTTGTAGGAAGATGAGAGGCATTAAGGTCACTCTTTGTAGGAAGATGAGATGCATTAAGGTCACCCTTTGTTGGAAGATGAGATGCATTAATACTTTCCCTGCCATCCACGCTATAGCCAAGTGTTCCTGTTAGTCTACGTTTATAGCGAGGTTTGTTTTATTGCAGCGTAAAACCACTGTAACTTTTTATTGTACACAATTTATCTGCGCATGTCTGGTGACCTTTCATAGTTCAATCCAAAGCATGGGTAACAACCGAGCGAAATCGATGTTTTAACTGAGAAAGTTTCACTATTTATTGTGATTTCAGAGGCATAAGGACATGTCCTATGACCCGACCACTGTTCCTGAATGTACTCCAAGTACGTCTAGACCTATTAAATGGACTGGAGAAGTAGTTAGAAGGTTATTTCAGACATTATTTTAGTGAGAATGCCACCAAATGACGAGATTGGACAAAAATTTAAGTAGATCTGGAAATCGTCGATGGTAAACATTGTACATCTAGGCATCGCCGATGGTAAGCACTACACAATTATCAGCTAAAATTATCACACTACTTCTTTTTTCCTAAAAAACTCTTCACTTATGAAATCTTCTTATATTTACAACTATTTTCATTCATAATATGTGTACTTTTAAAGTGGAAATACTTTGTACATTCACTTTTACGACTATACCCCTTATTAGACCTGTGCTTTTTGTGTGGCATGGACAGGAACATCCGCGTTTTTTTTCTGTGGCGCAGGAAGAGTTAAGATCACTCTTTATAGGAATATGAGAGGCAATAAGGTCACTCTTTGTAGGAAGATGAGAGGCAATAAGGTCACTCTCTGTAGGAAGATGAGAGGCAATAAGGTCACTCTCTGTAGGAAGATGAGAGGCAATAAGGTCACTCTCTGTAGGAAGATGAGAGGCATCATTATTACTGTGGGCTGATGAGAGCCATCAATATCACTGTGGGCTGATGGGAGGTATCAAGGTTTGTAAGCAGATGAGAGGCATTTTATGATAACTGTTATTTGGCTGAGGAAAGACGCCAAGACCCTGAAATACCATCACTGAGTTCAATGAGGGACAGGGTGTTTTGTCTTCGTTTAATTCCTGTATTAGATCTTGATTTCATGATCAAGTTCTGGCAGGCTAGTATGGAAATATTTTTCTTTATAGATCATAACTGGAAATGTTGAATGGTCATCTCTCAGTTGAAGATAGGAACGGCTGGAATGACAGTGTCTGGAAGCAGCGGACCAAATACCCACTGTTGTCCTCCAGTCATCTGTTCTGTAAAAAAATGGCTATCAGGCCAACTGTGTTGAAGGAAACTGTCTTTGAAAACAACACTCATCTGCACCATGAGGGACAGTAGATTACACCACACATGACTGTTAGAAGCGAAACTATATCCCACACAAATCAGTCCCCTGAATATCAGATTTTGCCCACAGCCTCGGCAGGTGCACACAGAACTAGTTTAATGACTGCAGAGGTCCTCTATCATGGCCACTTTCACCACCAGCTAACCTGCTTACCCAGCTACTGTGGACAAGAGCAAACCATGAAGAACTCTAAATGACTCACCTATTTGACAGGTGTAGTCCGTGGCACCAAATATCAACTCGGGAGCCCTGTAATAGCGCGAACAGATGTACGACACATTTGGCTCCCCTCGGACTAAGACTTTTGCACTGCAGGGAAAAAAAAAATTGTAAAGATTTAATTTGTCAAACTTGAAACAGTGGATTTTGGGAAACATCAGGCCATTTTATGAGAGTTCTACTAATGAATAAAACAAAACATGAGCTTTATTTTGAAAATGGTAAAGAAATGGCCACAATCACACATGTGATATTCTGCTCTTTATGCCCTCACCTTCCATTAGCTGTACATATATTCAAAATCAATGTAACACTCAAAACATACCTTAATTTAACTCACTGCATTACCATGAGTCATTTATATGTTTTGTTCTGCGGTCAGAATTTTAAACTCAGTTTAAAAGCTACAACTAATACAGCCTTACCATGGGCACGAAGATGCTGCTCATTTTAGCAATAGCTGACCCACAGCTGGCAAACCACAGCTGACCAGGACCTTGTTCAACCTCTCTGTTGGTGCCCCCAGTAACAGGCTAAGCCCGGCTAACGGGTCAGAGATTACAACAGTCACCATGGTGGTGGAGTCTGCTAAAGAAGAATTGCACACTCCGTTTTTTTTTTTTTTAAAGCTGCATTTTGGTACTAAAAAAAAAACAGCTACCATAACCCTCCCCCACATTGATAGAATGCTGTGCCTCAACTTCTTCACAGCATCGGCTGGAAAGAACACCAGTTCACAGTTCCAGGGAGACACAAGACAAGACATGACATGTACATACTATACTGTACTATTTTATATCAGGACATATTATCCTATCCTCTACATTACATGCCCTACAGTATACAGCACATGATGACTGGCATACTAACCTTCCAAAATCACAGAGTTTAAGCATCCCAGACTCAGGATCTAGGAGCAAGTTCTGGGGCTTGATGTCGCGATGACACACCCCCTGGGAGTGGATGTAGGCTAGACTCCGGAATAGCTGGTACATGTACAGCTGCAAACAATGAAAAACAAAAACAATTATCACACAAAACCCAAAAAGAGAAATAATGAAAAATATAAGAACAAATAACTGAAAGATTTTGGCCATATCGCAAGATATAATGGAATAATGAAAACCATATTTGATCACATTAATCAACAATTACCAGCAACTTACCAATATAAAAAAATAAAACTTCTGGAGGTGTCAGTTCCCACATTATCAGAAACAAACCTTATAAAAGGCATCCAGTGAAATCAGTCGGAGGATAATCAGGCCAGTTTTAAAAGTGATATATATATATATATATATATATATAGGAAAAAGAAAGAGAGGAAGACCAAGGCGAAGATGGCTGCAAGACATCGTTGATGATCTGCAAATGGATGCATCTGCAGCAGGCCATCTTGCTCACAACCAAGAGGCCTACAGGAGTGCTGTTAGGGAGGCAAAGTTCCGCAAGGGACATGCAAATGAATGAATGAGATATACACACATAATATATATACACACACTTACATATACACAGACATACATATATTTACACATATATACATATATGTACATACATATACACATATATAATATATGTACATACATACATATACACACATACACATACAGTGGTACCTCAGGTCACGAACTTAATTTGTTCTTTGACTGTTCGTGAACTGAAACAATTTTTCCCATTGAAATTAATGCAAATCCAATTAATCCATTCGCCAACCCCAGAAACACATTGTTTTTTTTTACTTTTTTTATAGATTTATGTGTGGCAAAAATATATAATATAAAATATACATTATAACTTTACCTTTGTCGTTGATAGCTGCTGGCACAGGTAAATGGTGGAGGAGGAAGAGAAAGACTACTCCTTCGAAGGAGAGTCCCATTCCAACTGTGTAGATAATTCTGGTGTTTTTTCCTCTTGTTTTTATCCTGGGAAATGGTTCGACTGCTGGCTCGGTGGCTGGTGTTTTCAAAAGATAATGATCCAGACACATCTGTCTTTTTCTTTGTTGGATAATTCTCCGCAAATGAGACATCACATTGTCGTTTAAAATGTCCACTGCTCTGCTGGTCAGAGTTTTGCTAGGACACATCTTTGTTCTTTAAGATCGTACAGATTGTAGATTTAGCCATGTCGTACTGCTGGGCGAGATCAGAAACACGAACACCATTCTCATGTTTAGTTATTATTTCCTTCCTCGTTTCAACTGTAATACGCTTTGGCTTCTTTACGCCACTGTCACTAACACTTTTCACTTTTTTTGGGAGCCATAATGAGGGTTCATTTAATGCAAAAAGCAAACAAAAAAAAACAATTGTATCAAGAACAACACAACGACAAACAATGTTCACAGTGCGTAAACCTTAGTACACCTGATGGCGCCAGCCATGTCTGCGCGTTCATGTGCCGAGACACTGCTTGCGGGTTGAGTCAAAATCTGTTCGGAAATTGTGTTTGTGGCCCGATTTGTTCATGAATAGAAGATTTCATGACCCAAGGTACCACTGTATATGTTTACACACATATACATATATGTACACACATACATATATGTTTATACATATATATGTTTACACATACATATACACACACATACACATGTACACACACATACACATACACATGTACACACACACACACATATATATATATATATACATATATGTACATATGTATGTGCACAGAGGCAAGAGATGAAGGAAGCAGAGAATAATTCCAAGAACAGGGATGACTGGAGAGCCTTTATTTAATGTGCTCTCAAGGGAGTGAAAGGCAATGGTGATGATATATATATATATATACACACACACACAAATACATACACTCATGCATATACACACATACGTGTGTGTGTGTGAGAGAGAGAGTGCACATAAACATATCTTACACTCTTCCCATGCCATTAAACATCACACAGGGCTTGCATGGTAGTTCGCCAAGTTTTCTTCTTTTCAGTGAGCTTTGCAACCTCATCAAGGGATTTTAAGCCCATTAATTTGGCCTCTCTTAACAATGTCCTCTTCAGAGTTTCACGCAGTCTGCCTCTTTTGCTTTAGCCTGCTGTGTTTCACTTGATAGCTTGTTTTGGGATTCTCTGACTGTTTTTTTCTTATCACGTGATTGACATATGTCCATCTCCTTTTTCTGATCACCCATGAGACAGGTTGTTGTCAGCTCATCTGTCTTATCTCTGCATTGTTCTTGAATTCATTCCACCTGATCCCGAGTATTTTCCTTAGGTATTTGTTTTCAAATGAGCCTAATTTCTTGTCTATTTCTTTACTTGTTTCCAGCTTTCACATGCATAAATAAGGGTGGATATTACATTTGACTTGAGTAGTCTCAACTTGGTTTTTGTGCTTATAACTTTTGAGTGCCATACTTTCTCAAGATTCTTGAAGGTCAATGCTGTTTTTGCGATTCTAACTTCCCTTCTGGTGTCACCATCCTGATTTATTAGCTGCTGAAGTATGCATATTGGCTTACTTCTTCAACATGTTTTGCATATATTTTTCCCTCTTGATTAATGGGAAGTTTCATTATTTTTGCTATTTCCTTGTTAATTTCAAGTCATATTTAGCTGGCCAGTGAAGACAGGGTATCTGTTTTTTCTTGCATCAAATTTACATTGTCACTGATAAGAGTTATGTCATCAGCAAAGTCAAGATCTTCTAGCTGGATCCAGTGTACTCAATGACCATTTCACCTGTGAAACATTTTTTCATTATGAAGTCTACGGCAGTTCCAAAAAGCAAGGGAGATAGTATACTTCCTTGTTTCACGCCTGTTTCAATCTGGAACCATTTACTCATTCCTCCTTCTGTGCTAACTGCATAAACATATATGTTGTAGAGGTCCTTAATGATGTTGACAATTTTAGATGGTATTCCATCTCTAAACCTTAAGTCCCCAGGGCACATGGGGCTTTTGCAAGGGTATTCCACAGACGCCTGTCCTTTGTCTTTTTTTCTGCTCTTGCCCAAGTGAGCACTCTACTGCTCAACATCCTATCTTCTGTTGTTCTCCATGTCTCCTTTGGTCTACCCTTACTTCTGTTCCCCTGTGATGTCCATCTTAGTGTTATTTTTAGTGGTGAGTTGTCAGTCATTCGAAGCACATGTCTCAACCATCACCATCGTCTTTCCTCAATAATTGCTGTCATTGGCTTCATCTGCTTTTCTGCCAACAAGATGTTATTTCTTATGATGTTTGATCAAAATAGTCTTCTAATTCTTTGTAAACATTTAGTCTGTACAGAATTCAGCTTGTTTTCTATAGTTTTGGTGATTTTCCAGCATTTTCTATAGATCAATACACTTAGAATGTTACTCTTAAATATCCTAATTTTCATCTTCTTGCTTAGTTTTTTTAGACTTCCATATAGTCTGCAGCACTGCAAATGCCTGGTTTGCTCTAGTAAGTCTGCTGTTGATGTCCTCTGTGCTGTCTCCATCTTCTACTACTCTACTGCCAAGATATACAAATTCATTGACCTCCTCCACTAACTTACTATCTACTCTGAGTACATTTCTGTTGTTCGCATTTTGCTCCATTAACTTTGTCTTTCCTATATTGATCTTTAATCCTATGTTGTTAGCATTCTCAGTTAGCTTGTTTATTTTATCTTGCATATCTTTTTGGCTGCTTGACAGCAGACAAATGTCGGCAAAGTCAAGGTCCTCCAGCACTGTGTCAAGGGTCCATTGTAATCCTCTGCGCTTGTCTGATGTTGCCTCTTTCATTAACCAGTCTACTGCTAGAATAAATAATGCTGGCGATAGTACACATCCCTGCTTTACTCCTGTTTGTACCCTAAAGCTGCTGGAGGTATGTTCTCCACAGATCACTTTGCACTGAAAACCCTCGTATAGGGCTTTGATTACATTCACTATCTTATGGGGGAGGCCATACCATCTTAGAATTTTCCATAGTGCATCTCTGTTGACACTGTCAAAAGCTTTCTCAAAATCTATAAACAGTGCATATGTTGTGCTATGCCACTTATTTGTCTGTTCTAATATTTGTCTAAGTACAAATATGTGGTCTATGCATGATCTTTCTTTCCTAAATCCTGCCTGCTCTTTCCAAAGTTTTCCCTCAAGTGCTGGTACAATTCTGTTTATTATTCTGCAAAATACTTTACTGGTGAGTGGCAGTAGGGTAATGCCTCTCCAGTTCCCGCAATCTCTGAGGTCACCCTTCTTTGGTAGTTTTACTATAAGTATGGTACTCTATTATATTCATTCTACAAGAACTTAATATTGAAGAAGGCTGGCTAGTAAAGAGGGTTAAATAGAGAAAACTTAAATATTTTGGACACATTAAACGTCACGATAATTTAGAGAAGGCCGTATTGGAAGGGTACATAATGGGAAAAAGAAAGAGAGGAAGACCAAGGCAAAGATGGCTGCAAGACATCGTTGATAATCTGCAAAATGGATGCATCAGCAGCAGGGCATCTTGCTTACAACCGAGAGGCCGACAAGTGAGCTGTTAGGGAGCCAAAGTTCCGCAAGGGACACGCAAATGACCGACTGACTTGTGGTATTCCATATAGACTTAAAATTCTCCACAGTGAATCTCTGTGTATGCTATCAAATGCCTTTTTGAAGTCTATGAAGTTCAGGATTAATGATTTCTGCTTTTCAGTATGTTCTTCAAGTATTGTTCTTAGAGTAAAGACCTAGTCAAAACAGCTTCTCAGTTTTTGAAATCCTGCTTGTTCTATTCTCATTGGAGTATTCGATATATCTTTAATTCTATCCAGAAAGAATTTGGAAAATACTTTTGACACAACTCATAGTAAGGTTACTCCTCTCCAATTATTGGAGTCACTAAGATTGCCTTTTGTTTTGGTATTTTAACAATGATTTCTTTTTTTTCCACATAGAAGGGACCTTTTCCTCTTTCCAAACTTTATTAAACATTCTCTGTAATTGGATCATGCTGTCACTGTTAACAGCTTTTAACATTTCAACTGTTATTTCATCTTCACCTGCAGTTTTGTTGTTAGCCATTGGGTTCACTGCTGTTTCAATCGTGTTCAGTGTAATTTCATCTAGGTTGACATTTAGTTGTGGGAGACAAATATACATACTATAAATATATATACCCACATTACCCACTGGTTTAAAAAAAGTATTAAATAATTTTTTTTTAAACAGAAATTCATAAATTTTGAATTCATCACTTCAATGTGCTTCCACCTGCAAGAAAGGTGTCATGAATCTAAGAGCACTCGAACCAAACGACTCTTCTGATGTACAGCCAGAAGTTGTATAATCTAACACTATGTCACAATGCCTACATTATTTGTCTTGCTTCACCTCATCACACAATCATAATATCTTTTGCTTGTTGTCAAAATAACCACTGACCATATTCATCACAAAAAGAATGAAGGTATGTGTACATTTTTTTTATTGAGAGAGAGAGAGAGAGAGACAAAGACTGAGAGAGGGAGGCAAAGAGAGAGAAAGGACAGAGAGAGAGAGAGAGTTAGGCAAAGACAGATTTAGGGTGAGAAAGAGAGACAAAAATAGAAAGTGACAGAGAGAGAAAAAGACAAACATAGAGAGAGAGAGAGAGAGAAAAAGACAAACATAGAGAGAGAAAGAGACAAAGACAGAGAGAGAGAGATGAGAAAGAGACAAAGACAGAGAGAAAAGAGACAAAGACAGTGAGAGAGAGAGAGACAAAGACAGAGAGAATGAGACAAAGATAGAAAGAGTGAGACAAAGATAGAAAGAGAGAGACAAAGACAGAAAGAGAGAGAAGAATGAGACAAAGACAGAAAGAGAGAGACAAAGACAGAGAGAGACAAGAGAGAGACATAGACAGAGAGAAAGACAAAGACAGAAAGAGAGAGAAAGATAAAGACAGACAGAGATGAGAGAGAGACAGAGAGAGAGAAAGAGACAAAGACAGTGAGAGAAAGAGAAAAAGACAAAGAGAGAGAGAGAGGGGGGGGAGAGAAAGAGATAAAGACAGAGAGAGAGAGAGAGAGAGACAAAGGCAGAGAGAGAGACTTCTTCTTCTTTGTTCACTTCTACCACCAAGACCGCACTGTGATCCTACTGAATTTACGCCCGTGGTCCTCGTTAGGTCCCGTGGTCTCCTGTGTGGTCCCCAAAAGGACCACATGAGATCCCCAAGAGGACCACAAGGAGATTCAGAGTATCGCAGGGCTTTAGCCTGTATTCTTGGTGGGTCTCTGAAGCGGATTGCGTGACACCGTGGTTTTCATTGCACCAGTTTAGTCTAGAGTTGGACGTTCTCACCGGAAGACCTCGACGTGTTTAGGATATCAGTGCATCCCTGCTGGGTGAGAGGCGGTAGCCCACCCAGGCCAGAGTTGGATCTTCTCACCGGAAAACCTCGACATGTTTTGAGATACCCGTGTATCACCGCCGGGTGAGAGGTGGTTGCCCATCCAGTCCAGAGTTGGACTTTCTCAACAGAAAACCTCAGCGTGATTAGGATACGCAAACATCCCCGCTGAGTGAGAGGTGGTTGCCTATCTAGACTGCCCTGGTCCAGTGTCTCCGACTTCAGCATTTTGTGGTCGTGGCCGCTACCCTTCCTAGTTGTGACCAGGATGGAGCCTTTGTCCAGGAGGACGAATCCTCGCCACTAGTGACTTCCACCCCTGGGTTGAGCCGGTTTAGGCCTATTAACCCAGTATGGGCATGTTTCAGCAGAGGTACTGTGACATGCGTAGCCTTCAAGATTCACCCCTGGTTTGAGCCGGTTTAGGCATAATTCACCAGTATGGGTGTATGTCAGGCGTGACCGACCTCTAGAGCGGAGGTGGCATGACATGTCTAGCCATCAAGTTCCACCCCTGGTGTGTGCCAGTTTAGGCAAATTTCACCAGTGTAGGTAGACAAGCATGTGACTACTGGCAGGATCAACCAGATAGCTTTCTTCCCCGAATCTTAGTCGGATATCTACCAACAGACCGACGCGGGGCAAGGGAGACAGCACTCTGCTCAGAGCGGATCCCTTTCGACCCCGGCGGTGTTTCACTTTCTTTAACTGGTGTCGCGGCTGGCGGCTCTCTCTGCTCTAGCGAACGAGAAGAGAGCCCAGCCACCCACAACATACACACATTACATACTGCAGACCCGATACTCTTTGAGAGAGATGGGCCAATTTCGAGACCATCGGTCGACAAAACCGTACTACATTGTTAGCACGAACCTGGCTGGCTAGCCGTTTACATGCTTCGCTCGAAGGACAAACCACTTGCTTCTGCATTGAAACACCTTAACTCTCGCCGTCCGGGAAGGGAGCGAAAGCCTGTCTCCCCACGCACGGAACTCGAGAGCGCTTTTTCACCAAAAGAACAGAGAGAGAGACAAAGACAAACAGAGAGATATGAGAGAGAGAAAGACAAAGACAGAGAGAGACAAAGACCGACAGAGTGAAAGAGTGAGACAAAGACACAGAGAGGCAAAGATAGAGACAAAGAGAGAGAGACAAAGAGAGAGACAGACAACACATTCACATACATGGTGAGTACGTGTATAGATATACTGTCTCTATATTACTGCACTGTCCTTTTTTTTTAATAACTACATTATTCTATTTTTGTGTTAATTATTTTTTTTATCTCTAAATGTGTATATTTTAAAAATTGTACGTATATATGTTAAAAATGTAAATTAAATAGAATTCAGTACTTTCCATGGTCTGAAGTATTTACATGAAGGCTTGGAACCAAATGGCTGCAGATTTTTTAGGACTTACTGTATGTTTTTTTTTTTTTTTTTTCAAATCTGGCCAGAGGAGAGGTGTCGCCCCAGTCACCCAGCTGTAGAAATAGGTACCTGACTTCTGAAGTTGGGGAAGGAAAGGCGGCCAAGCATGACACTGACAACATCAACCTCTAGTGTGCTGACAGGTCAAAGTAAATTTGGGCACTAACACCATATCCCTATGTGCCTCTAAGGCGTGACAGGATTACCTTTACCTGTTACTGTATATAATTTAGCCCAGAAAAAAAAACAAAAAACATAGCAGTTACAAGACCAAAATGGCTCAATTCAAACACACACACATAAAATGTACTGGACCACAAGAAATGAACATTACCTTTACATATAGTATAGGTATAGACTGTTTGGATTTACTGTAATGGCGTGCTACACGATAGACCGTCTCTGGAACATACTCTAAGACCAGGTTTAAGAACACTTCATCTTTCTGAGGAAACAGGTTGAGAATTCTCACATTAATTACATCAACTAGCAAGCACCCACATTCACTTTATAACATCTAAACAATGTGAAAAGTCTGCCTGGATTTTATGTTTAGCTAATAAAGGTAGATAGAGGTGTATGGTGCAGTTTTACAAGGCAGCAGAAGGAGTGAGTAAGTGAGAGAAAAAATGAATAGAAAGTATGAAAGTAAGATGAGAATGTATAAATGAAAAACATACATCTAATATTTTGGCGTTGGCCTTTTACGAGGATTAAATACATAAACAAGACAAAATATATAACTAAACTAAAAACTTATCTTAGTGGCATCCTCCAGGAAGTAGGAAACACAAGAATGTGTCCCCCATAGACGAGGCATAGAGACCACGGGAGGGGGGGGGGCCCACAAAAGAAAGCAGATGAAGCCAATCGGAAAGAAGAGGCGGAGAAAAATAGGGGGGGGAGGGGAAAGAGAGCGAAAAAGGGGAAGAGCAACATGTAACCCGCTAGAGAAGCAGGGGGTGGGGGGGCAGGGAAGCAGGGAGATAATATGAAACTGGTGAATAAGACAAGACCCAGAGGTTGTCTCCACCCAACTGGAATTAACAATGTCTTCAGCTTCCTTTAACTTCTTTAGTTTTCCACTTTTTTTTTTCTCTGCAATTTCTCTACTCTCTTGTTTCTTTCCCCTAGCTTCCCTCCCCCCTCCTTACTGCCACCATCTCTTCTTCTCTGGTGGCCTCCGGGTGTTTTTTCCCCCTCCGTGTTCAGTGAATCCGTTGAGTGCCTCAACGATATCCATTCCCTGCCACCTATAGTCTGCTGGCTCTGTTTTGTTTACATCAATCTGACAGCCATTGTTGTAAAAACCTATAGGCTTGTCATGTCCTGGATTCACTGATTTCACACCAGATTTTCCTCATCCCTGCTGCCGATCTCCATGTCCCCATCCATCCACTAACCTGACATTACATTTTACAAAAATAACAATTACAATCAGTGTTGATTGCTGCAGGTTTCTGGGCTACAGAAGTAGGTCGAGTTTTTAAGCAAACAGATCTGTGTTCCCTGTCTCACAAAGACTATGTTAAGATAAGTGTGTTCTTAACACAGTTGTTCCCAATGAAAAAGACAGGCACCAGTTTCAAAAAAATCCTTGTATGATTACCTCCCCAGCAGAACTCAGACTAAATGAATCTCTAGGTCTGCTCCGCTCTTTCCTTAGTCTGACTATCCTGCTTTCCATCTATCTCTTGACGCTATCCACTCTTTTCCCTCTAACATGGCTCTTCAATAATTTTATGCTCCTTAATACACTTCTTAATATGAAATGTCACAACAACAGGAAAGATAAACAGGAAGAGAGGATGGGGAAGGCAAGAGAGAAGATCACTGACAGGCTAACATGACTGCATGGTATATTCAATAGCCGTAGTGATGAAAAACATCACAGATCGAGATTTGTGGAGAAAGATGATCACCACTGCCTGGTGAAATGGCATCTGATATGCTAAATATGGACAAAATACTTGGTTACAAAATTTAAAAAAAACCTATTTGTATGGTTCTAATGATTTTCATTAGTTTATTTTTATTCTTTTTCCAATTCAGATTTTCCCATCCCATACTTCTTTGGTCTTCTTGTATTTCTATTCACAGTGTTTGGTCATTTTTTCCTCCACATCCAAGTATTTCAGTTTTATTTTCTACTAGCAGGGGTAGCTGGCTCTGCAGGGGAAAAGCTATCACAGTGTGAGAATTATCACTGGTTGAAACTGACAAAGCCTCACAGCTTTTGTACACATAACTTACTGCAATATCATGTATCTCTATGTTGTCAAAGCTTTGCTACCAGACAGCTGTGTTGATTATAGGTGACATTCTGACATCAACTGCTACATTTATTCGGAGTTCATGACTTTGCTGGATTTCACTCATTTCAATAATACGACACACTGACGGGCTTAGAACATCACGCGCCTCCATTCTGTGCAGCTCTTGGTATGTCCAATCAGGTTCGTTGCCTTTCTATCACTTGCTCAGTCTATCCAAATGTTCTTTTGCCTTCCACTCAATTTCTGTCTTCTCATGACATGTCCAGAAATGATTTCTACTGGTTCTTTCCTACAGTTTTAGCTAATTTGAACTGTTCTGCTACTTCTCAACAACCTTCATGTACTTTTATGACCTTCTGGGCCGCATTCTGCATATTTCTCAAAACGACATCCCTGCTGCTTCCAATCTATGTTAGTAATGTTTGCTTACCGTCTGAGCTTCATACGTGTTAAAGCACAAATGACTCCATACATTACCGTAACTCTTTTTTCTTTTTCTACTGTTAAGTGCATTCCCATTATCAGTTAGAATCATCTTTTGCATTCTCTTTATCAATTAGAATCATCTTTTGCATTCTATTGGTCAATTAGAATCATCTTTTGCATTCTCTTTATCAGTTAGAATCATCTTTTGCATTCTATTTGTCAATTAGAATCATCTTTTGCATTCTCTTTATCAGTTAGAATCATCTTTTGCATTCTCTTTGTCAGTTAGAATCATCTTTTGCATTCTCTTTATCAGTTAGAACCATCTTTTGCATTTTCTTTATCAGTTAGAATCATCCTTTGCATTATCGTTGTCAGAATCATCTTTTGCATTCTCATTGTCAGAATCATCTTTTGCATTCTCTTTGTCAGTTAGAATTGTCTTTTGCATTCTCTTTGTCAGTTAGAATTGTCTTTCTGCATTCTCTTTATCAGTTAGAATAATAATTTGCATTCTCTTTATCAGTCAGAATCTTTTGCATTCTCTTTATCAGTTATAATCATCTTTTGCATTCTATTTGTCAGTTATAATCATCTTTTGCATTCTCTTTATCAGTCAGAATCATCTTTTGCATTCTCTTTATCAGTTATAATCATCTTTTGCATTCTTTTTGTCAGTTATAATCATCTTTTGCATTCTCTTTATCAATTATAATCATCTTTATGTCATTAAAAAAAACTGCTTTTTGTCAAAGTTACAATAATTAAATGAGATCTGAACTTAAATCTGTGAAGAAAAATGGAGACAGACAACGCCAACAAAAGTCTGACCTTTTCACCCGATGAATAAAAGAAGTACTTCAGCTTGACTATATTTTGGTGTTCCAGCCTCCGCATGATCTGTAGTTCTCGGTTCTGTTCAAACAAAGAAAGAAAGAAAAAAAAAAAAAAATTTTTTCCCCAACACAGAATGTCAAGCATCTATATTTACTGTTTGGCTGACCTGAGAATATGGCTTGTCTTCAGTCCAAACAGCCACACTGCTAATGACTCACCAACTACTGTCACCATAGTAACAGATTAAATATCTCAGTATATGTACCTATATATGGGTTTATATCAAACCATTATGGGTTTTATCAAATCATTTACATGTTTCTATCAAACCATATATGGGTTTTTATCACACTATATTTACAACATGAACAAGGTCAAGGACACATGGCTGGCTGTTTGAGAAGGTTGGTGAATTATAATCAGCAAAGACCCAAACCAAGCACCCAGGTAGTGCAAATGGAAACAGACAACAGCCAGGTGGTTGGGCCAAGTGAAAACTGGATGGTGAACCCAGTCCCACAAATGTGATGAGCCAATGTCAAGATGTACCGGGACAATGGGCACAAACTGTGACACAACACAACCAATGCCTTATTTTACACAGAGCAATGAAGAAAATGCAGAAGTTAAACTTAATCTGGATCATTAACACTCATCAGAGATTTTCACTGGTATCTGGTTATTGCCGTCTTAGAAGAAAAAGAAGAAAAATGGACAAGACATATCACTTCATTGTCATATTTCTTTTAATGTTACTTTTCAAGCTATGAATACCATACTCCATTGTCAAAATGTAGAATTGTATTTGTCACATCAGGTTTTGTGACTATACATGTTAAAAGATCAGATTTTTGTACAGAAAGAAAGGTATTTATAAATCTTGTCAAACTAAATCACACGGGCTATAAAAAGATAAAACTCCACCTCTGCTATCTACTTTGGGCCGAAGTGAGTACAGAAGTTGTACTCAAGCTTAATGAGACAGCGATCAGCAACTCGCATCTGACTGCTTATGTAAGAGCCAGAGAACTGAAGTTGACCAAAATCATCCTACATCTTACATCCTTCCCATGCCGTTAAACATCACACAGGGCTTGCATGGTAGTCTACCAAGTTTTCCTGTTTTCGGCGAGTTTTTCAACCTCATTAAGGGATTTTATGCCTACTAATTTTGCCTCTCTTAACAATGTCCTCTTTAGAGTTTCACATGGTCAACCTCCTTTTCTTCAGCCTGCTGTGTTCCACCTGATAGCTTGTTTTTGGATTCTCTGTTTCTTCTCATCACATGACAGATATATGTCCATCTCCTTTCTCTGATCATTCATGAGACAGGTTGCTAACCAAAACCATATCTGTCACATGCATGCACACGCGCACGCACACACACACAAATGTACATCAAGCTCTTCAAACTAGAAATACCTTAAAGCGTTTGTCTTGTAAAACTTTCTTAATGGCTACAAGCTCGCCGGTGTCTGTCAACCTTGCCTGATACACCACTCCAAACGAGCCATTCCCAATGACTTTGGCATCCATGTAGCTGACCTCCTGGGGTCGGTCTGACCCCTGCCCTGCCGTTGCCAAAACAGTTGTGACCTTATTGCCATCTTTGCCTGAATTAAGCAAAAAACATTGTTTCTTTACTTCCTCCTCGTTCTGTTTCACACAAGTCCAACAGACATAGAACCATAATCCTTGCATAAAGCTTATCTACCACATTTATAAACTTTAACCATTTCATCTTTTATGTAGAAATTTTCTCATGAACCTAGTGCCATATCAAAGTTTTCTTAAGCAGCTATCCAGATTTACAAATAAGAAAACAAGCACTCATTCAGATTAATTGAACATTCAGATTAATTATTCATTAATTTTAAAAAATTAATTCTATTAAAAAATTTCACACAATAATCCAAACTTTAAAAAAAAAAAATACATATATATATATATATCAAGAAATGAAATTAGATTGCAGTCTCTATCACTTTATAGTGTTCAGCATTTAAGAATTCAATAACATGTGTTTAGTTCTTCTGTTATGTTATACAGCAATGTCTAAAATAAAGCCTAGAGCAGAAAAAAATGTTACAGAATAGCTCAAATGTAAAAATTATGACAGGGCACAGTAAATATGTTTAAAATATCAATCTCATTTTCATTTATCTAAGAGATGTAAATAACTTGTTTTTTCCTCCCCTCATTTTTATGGCAGGTTACGACTAATGAATTAATACTGATGCAAGGTTAAATTAACGAGAAATCGACCCTCATGCAGAAAACACAGAGACTGCTATGCACATCAAGGTTGATTAACAAGGCACTAGGACTTTTTTTTTTTTAAGATACCCATCAAAACCCCAACTAATGGCACAACCCAGACAGTAACATAACAGCAGGGGCAAGCCATTCTAAATTACACAACTAACAGCAGGGTAAGCAACTCTAAATTACACAACTATCAGACGTCAGAAGATTAAAGAAACTAAGACAAATGAGACAACCTCATTAATTTTAGATTTGTGCAGGATTATTCTAAACTGCAGCTTAAAACAAACAAACAAACAAAAAACTGTCGCTTAAAACAAACAAACAAAAGAAAAAGATAACATCTGGTTTTAAACCTGTCCAGATTGTGTAAAACAAAATGTGAGTGATCCATTAAGCTCCATGTGTACTCTGCCACTACTCTTATGTACACAGTCATGGTTAGAATTCTACTTTTTGTATATGTAGCATCAATGTTAGTTAACAAAAAAAAAAAAAACTGTAAATAAAATGTCTGTTATCACAACTCCCCTGTACTTTCACAGATATAAAAATGTCACCTTGTTAGCACAGGTCAGAAACATTAGTTCAAATGAAAAATAAAAAAAAATGGGGGAAATGTACAAGATACCACCCTAAAATCAAACATAATCTAACATAATGGAATGAATAAAGAGTATTCTAAATCCTTTTTTTTAAATTTAAAATACTGAATCCATAACTTAATACGGGCAAAAACATTAAATCTCTAGCTTAACACAGACAAAAACTCTAAATATGCTACTTAACAGACAAAAACTCTAAATATGCTACTTAACAGACAAAAACTCTAAATATGCTACTTAACAGACAAAAACTCTAAATATGCTACTTAACACAGACAAAAACTCTAAATATGCTACTTAACACAGACAAAAACTCTAAATATGCTACTTAACAGACAAAAACTCTAAATATGCTACTTAACAGACAAAAACTCTAAATATGCTACTTAACACAGACAAAACTCTAAATATGCTACTTAACACAGACAAAAACTCTAAATCCGCTACTTAACGTGGACAAAGAAAAATGCTAAATATGTTATCTATCATGACAAAAAACACTAAATCCACTATACAACAAAGACAAAAACATTAAATCCACTACTTAAAATGGACAAATCCTAGACACCTGGCATGAATGCTACAAGCTAAGTATGGGGAGTCAGGTACCTATGGTCTCAACCTCCTCAAAGTACTTCCTATTTATTTTCAGGTCATGTAATGTTTCTGCAGATCTGACAGCTGAACTCTGCACAGCTCTTTGCTGATGACATGATGGTATCTCTCTCTCTCTCTCTCTCACTCTAGCCATATGATATCATGTCCTTCCATAACCCTCAATCCCTTGTGCATCTCAACAGGCTTGTCACTGAGCATTTCCACTGCCAGAATGCCAAACCATCAAACATCTTTTTTCTCTCTGTCTATCTCTGCCTCTTCTACCTTCCATCTTCCCTGTTGCCATTAAGTGCTCTAGCCCGCCTCTCCTCTAAACATGCCCCACGAATCTGGATTGTCATTTTCTGATCTTTATTATTAATTGATGGCAAATATCTTGGATTAAAGAGATCGGTCCAAATGGTAGGTGTGCTAGAGGAGCTTTTCCTACTTTTCATCAGGCTCCACCACTGTGCATAACTCCTACCACAATGGCCAGGCTGAGGTGTCACAGCAGCCTGCTACATCCAGCTTTGGTGCACTGGTCCTGACAACATAACTCTGTAACTCTGTGACACCACTGTACACGTTCTGTGACCTGCCATGTCAAGTTCAGGCATGTGTCACTGACATGATGCCCCTAGTTCACAAATGATGTAAGTTCTCTGTGTCTCTCAACTCCTGCCCATATTTCTACTCTATGACTGACATTCGAATAGTTTTTTAGCATAAGTATATATATAAAGCTAAATATATAAATATGCACGAAGCCACTGCAGTAAAGCTGTCATAACAAAATGTTAAAACTGTTTAAAACAAAAAAACAGGAACAGCTTTATTAGTTAACCAGCACTCAGTTGTAACATTTCAGTTTACACCTTAATCATACAAAAACACACAGGACAAAGAAAAAAGGGAAATAAGATAAAATACAAATTCACATGAATGATATGCAACAAATAAGAATGTGGGGAAAAAAAAATAGTAGAGAGGGAATATATATGATTGCAAAGATGGGGAATTTCAAGTATAACTGAATTCTGAGCTCAATCTGTGTGGGGTTCCAGCATCCTATATTCCTGTATGCAGCAGTTCTTGAGCACCAGGTGGCTTTCTGTCATCAGAGTAACATTGTTTAATGGCCATTACTGGAGAAACAGACTTGGTTCTGTGGTTGAAGTAATTGAAATGACTAGAGACTGGCTTGGAAGCATGCTGAGGGATGTCATAAACATGTTTCTGCATGCAAATCACGTAATCTGAGACTGGTCTCCCCAGTGTAAGTTATCCTACACTTTTTTGCACACAGTGGTGTAAGTATTACATTGCAGGACTCTGGTGAATCCCTCTTGGAGTAAGGGGACAGTTTTGAGAAAAGTAATTGATTTCTTTTCCCTGTACTACAGGTATGGTGACACAACAAGTACGGCTACATTTTCTGGTTCTGACAAGTGCAGGATCCCATTTAAGCTGGCTATGTATGAGGATGCCCTTCAGATCTGGCTTCCCGTTTGTAGGGTGACTGGAGGAGATCTGGCAAAATATCATGAATGTCAGGCTCGAGCTGTAGCAATGGCAGATGGCAACAGAGAATTTCTTATCCACTTGGCCATGAGGATGGAAAAGGAAAAACTAAATGGTTGGTCAACATGTGAGATTCTTTTTTTCCACAATCATATTCTCTCTCCTCTAAGTTCTACTCCTTCCTCACCTGAAACTTATACTCCAGACCAAAATCCTCATTGTACTAGACAATGAACCCTCTACCTCAACCACATTCATCTATTTCACCCACTCTCTTCTTGGCTTGATAACCAGTGCACCCCTCTCCTTTCCACTTTCTCCACCCCCTCTTTACTACCAAGCTATCACACTTCACAAGTCTTCACTTATACATTCACAATACTCCACCACATGCGCTCTTGGACACAGCTTCTTGCAAGTCACAGCTAAGCGCCGCCCTTTTTTTTCCCATTTTATTTGCCGTACATCATTCATGTTAATTTACATGTTATCGTTTTCCCCTACTTCTTTGCTCTGTATATTTCTGTACGATTAAGGTGTAAACCAAAATGTTACAAGTATATGCTAGCAACTAATAAAGCCGTTCCTACTTTTGTGTTAACTAGCCATCATGCACTGACGTGCATGGCTCTGTGTGACAATGTAATAATTTCATCTAAACCGAGTTACCAAAACTTTCTGGCTGCCAATCCCTTGCCTCTCAAACAACATCCCCAGCTCCCTTAAAAACAGCTGTTTCACTCGGCTGGCAGATGGTCCTGATGCCCCCTTTCCCCAACCACCCCACTGAGATCTACCCAACGGACCCCCAAAGAGTGCTGCACTGCCAATTCTGAGAACCACTGATTTACACGACCTGAAGTTTCACCGGTGTAGTTACTGCCGACAGATCTGAATCATCTGCTGCACCTGTGAGAAGGTCCTCAATTCATGGAACTGGGTTCTGTATGGTATCCTAGATTCAATTTCACTATTACCACTGGACTGTGCAACATACTCTTGTGAACTTCACTATGTAGGTAGTTATTCTCCACTTTCCTGAACAAAACATGAGGAGTACTTGTTTTCACAGCTGGGTTTTTTTTAAATGGAGATTGATAACAGAGGGAATAGGATCAGCTTCCTTCCACCTAAGAATTGCATTCTCTTCATCTACCACAATACTTTCTGCTTAATCTCAGTGTAACTGTAGAACTGTAGACTCTAGTTCTCTGTCTGCAGCTGAAGGTGTTGTGAGGATCTTGTAGGTAATATTTTTGGTGATGTAAGCTCTTCCTCGGGGGGGGGGGGGGGAGAAACACTATGGAAACCAGTTTGTCCATAGGTATGAGGAACATGTCAATCATCACTCCATGCAGTGGAGCCAGGATAACCAGTTTCTCCACAGGTGTGGGGAACTCGTCAATCCTAAACCTAAACATCTCTGCCAACACAACCAATGTCTCCATAGACATGAGGTACACATGAATTTCTACTCACCAGCCAGACTCTGCTCCTCCAGCAAGGCTCTACTCCACCAGCCAGGCTCTGCTCCTCCAGCAAGGCTCTACTCCACCAGCAGCCAGGTTCTGCTCCTCCAGCAAGGCTTTACTCCACCAGCAGCCAGGTTCTGCTCCTCCAGCAAGGCTTTACTCCACCAGCAGCCAGGCTCTGCTCCTCCAGCAAGGCTCTACTCCACCAGCAGCCAGGCTCTGCTCCTCCAGCAAGGCTCTACTCCACCAGCAGCCAGGCTCTGCTCCTCCAGCAAGGCTCTAGTCCACCAGCAGCCAGGCTCTGCTCCTCCAGCAAGGCTCTACTCTACCACCCAGGCTCTACTCCTCCACCAAGGCTCTACTCCACCAGCCAGGCTCTGCTCCTCATGCAAGCCTCTACTCCACCAGCCAGGTTAACTGACAGCTGCACCCAAACATTCAATATGCTCACTTCCACCGCTCCTATGGGAAACTAAAAGAATCAAGACAGTCCTATTACCTATGTATTTATCTGTAAACAAAACTAATGTACCGCTACTGAGAATATAAGCCAACAAAAAAAAAAAACTTTAAACACAATACAGAAAGTCCCCGACTTACATAGATTGTTCTGCAAAACTATGTGCAAGTTGATATCTATGTAAACTGGAGCCATGTTTTATTATATATCTTATACAATGTTTTACGTTACTGGTATGTTCTGTGAAATTCTGTCATATATTTTGTATGTAACCTCAGATATATACATACTGAAGCTACATAAGTCGGGGTCTGTCTGTAAATACCAATAACAAACTAAGAAACCCTCATTAACACACAAATAACAAACAAATGGGAAAAAAAGTTAAAAAAGATTCCGCTAAGAATGTTTCTATACCAAAGATACAAAAAGTTAGAAAAAAAAAAATATGTATATATATACATATGAACAAGATTTTTTAAAAAAAAGGAACAATAAACGGTCTTCACCTGTCTCAGACATGCTTAAGATCAAAAGGTCAATTCCAGAAATTTCTGATTATACCTACAAAAGAAAACAGAAGAGCCATGAAATAAATGCTTTTCTAAAAATCAGATACTGCTCACAAACAATGGCTCATGGTCTGACTGACAATACGTCTTATGACAGAGTACTGCATGGAAGTTTTATGACTGAGGTTCTCACAGCTATGCCTCCTTACTAACCCTTCTGACTTCTTTCAACACTCTCCTAAGAAAGAACATCTCACAAAAGTTTATTACCAACAATTTTTATTTTGTCATCTCCAACTCTGAGATTACTGATTTTGTCATCTCCAACTCTTAAACTACTGATTTTGTCATCTCCAACTCTGAGATTACTGATTTTGTCATCTCCAACTCTGAAACTACAGACTTTGAACGAGTGGCTCAAGAAGCTCTGTGAGGAAGTTTTCCTACAGAAAAAGCTTTTTAAATGTGGATTTTACTATAATCGACTTTTAAAAAAAAAAAGAGGATGAAATTTTATAATGGAGGATCCCATTTTTTTAAAATCCCTTCTTCTGTCTTTGGTCCCTGCAATCAGGCCAAGCTCACATCAGCCCCCAAGACTACTCCTGGTCTTCCAAAAGGCTTTCGGCTATCAATCCATTACACCACTTCATAAGCATCACTGGGCACTTGGTCTAACTTTTACAGATGTTAGACGCACATCTGGCTTGGCAAAAGAGCTATCTCTCACAGTACACAGGCTCAAACCAAATCAAATAAAGTTTTTTTTTTCAAAAGTGGCAATTTCAGGTTTTATCAACTGTAACCAGGGATTCAACCGGTTTTATCAACTGTAATCAGGGATTCAACCATGTTCTATGCTTGACAATTTCACAACTATGTTCCCTCCAATTGCGAACATTTTTTTTTAATGAAAATTTGAATCCTCTCCCTTTATTTGTGTGATTTAACTACATTTTGAAATTAAAATTTCATTTCTGTTCAATGTTCCCTTCAAGGTCTTACGTTTCACATGCAAAATTTTCAGTCTATATGCAAATATGTTCCCAAAAAAACATTTTGTGTGCAAATGTGCATCACAACGTTAAACAAAAAAAAAGTACACTTTAATGCAGTGATTGCATTAACCAGTAATTTTTGGAGGTCATTAGGTACCGTAACCAGTTTTATATACTATCAAAAAACCTAGTAAAGAGCAACCAGTGAAATCAGAGTATAATCGAGCCAGTAGAATGATGATGCTTGATTTGCACAGAGAAGAATCTGCCAATTTTGATTTTGGTTCAGCACATGACTCAAATCTGGCCACAGCCCAGTCCACTCAGGTGTGATACTGACTACATCACCCTCTAGCATGCTGCCAGGTCAAGGAAAATATGGGCAATAACACCATATTCCTATGTGCCTCTAAGGAATGACAGGGTACCTTTTCACCAAGTAAAGTAAGAGAACAAATTTTGTAGGATTAGACCTCGAAAAAATCGTAGACAAAGCACTTTTGTGAGACGTGAGAGAAAGAAAAATCACAAGGGAACTACCTGGGATTCGAACATGGACTCCAGTAGGACGAGCAGCCGTCTAGCCACAAGAGAACAGCGTACTATCAACTTAGCCAACTAGCACCCCAAAAAAAGGTGTTTTGTTGACACAGTCTTTAGTAACTGCTCAGTAGACATGAGGGATCGTGACACCCGGAAAGAAACGAGGTCGTGACACAGAAATTCCGTAGCTTAGATTCAGTCTCTCTACCAGGTACCAACTTTTTTTTAGACAAACATACACACGGTCTCCTGCCATGTCTGGTGCAAACTTGAACAACAATAACACATGGTTCGAATCCCAGGTAATTCCCTTGTGATTTTTCTTTCTCTCACGTCTCACTAAAGTGCTTTGTCTACGATTTTTTCGAGGTCTAATCCTACAAAATTTGTTCTCTTACTTTACCGTACCAAAGCCTCGTAGTTTCCTATTTTGTAAAGACTAAAAAGCTCACTGGAAATAAGGCAGGGAAAAAACTAGCAAAGGAACATTTAATTCCCGCTCATGTTTGTTAAGCAAGCTTAATTTTAAAGTAGAAAAAAAAAAAGCAGAAAGTACCAAATGCTGTATTAACAAAACCTGTACTTTAGAAAGATTTTCATGCGAAGGAGAAAAACGAGTACATTTGTACAAATTCAAAAAAACCCTGGTGCGATCACTGCTTTAAAGTTCTCATTTTTTTTTTTTTTTAAATTCAAATCAGGACAACAAATACAAATATAGCACTATCAAAATTTTGCTCAGCTCTATAACTTTAAGAATAATACTTGAAGAACATACTGAAAAGCAGGAAAAATTAATGAACTTCAAAGACTTTCAAAACACATTTGATAGCATACACAGAGATTCATTATGGAGAATTTTAAGACTATATGGAATACCATCTAAAATTGTCAACATCATTAGAGATCTCTACAACTGATATGTTTGTGCAGTTAAGACAGAAGGAGGAATGAGCGAATGGTTCCAGATTGAAACAGGCACGAAACAGGCATGAAACAAGGATGTATACTATCTCCCTTGCTTTTTGGAATTGCCATAATTTTTCATAATGAAAAAATGTTGCACAGGTAAAACAGGCATTGACTGGGTAAATGAGACCCAACTAGAAGATCCTGATTTTGCTGATGACATAACTCTTATCAGTAACAATGTGAATTTGATGCAAGAAAAAACAGGTACCCTGTATTCACTTAATAGCAAAATAGGACTTGAAATTAACAAGGAAATAACAAAAATAATGAAACTTCCCATTAATCAAGAAGGAAAAATTTTTGTAGAAGGAACAGTTGCCGAAGATGTAAAACAATTTGCATACCTCAGCAGCTACATAGACCAGGATGGTGACACCAGAAAGGAAGTTAGAATTGCAAAACCAGCACTGACCTTCAAGAATCTTGAGAATGTATGGCACTCAAAAGTTATAAGCATAAAAACCAAGCTAAGATTATTCAATTCAAATGTGATATCCACCCTCATTTATGTATGTGAAAGCAGGTAAACAACTAAAGAAATAGACAACAAATTAGACTCTTTTGAAAATAAATGCCTAACGAAAATACTCAGTATAAACAAATTCAGGATTAACACAGAGATAAGGCATATGAGCAAACAACAACCTGTCTCATGGGTAATTAGAAAAAGGAGATGGACATATATTGGTCACGTGATGAGAAGAAACAGTCAGAGAATCCAAAAACAAGCTATCAAGTGGAACACAACAGGTCGAAGAAAAAGAGGTTGACCATGTGAAATTCTAAAGAGGACATTGTTAAGAGAGGCCAAATTAGTAGGCATAAAACCCTTTGAAGAGGTTGAAAAGCTCAATGAAAACAGGAAAACTTGGTGTTACCTACACCATGTGCGTCCTATGTGATGTTTAATGGCACAGGAAGAATGTAAGACAATGGCATAGTGTAACATAAGGAAAACGAAAACAAAAAAAAAGTACCACTATTATTTTTGTTTGCACGAAATACGTGCACTTTCATGTATGACATAAATTTTTTTTGTGCCACTCAACAGCTTAGCGGAAACATTTGCTCTGTCCCTTCCAAGGGTGGATCTAATCTTTGTTATTTCTCTTAAATGAGACTTCTAACAGTGAATTCAACTATTCTGAATGACAACTTCATGAACTTGTCCACCACATCACTAACTCATCTACCTCTGCATACAATGATAGCACTGCTTTCAAAAATGAACAGCTTTAGTCCCATGTTACAAGACACAAGACATCATGGGTATGCATCTGTAAAGTATCAAATACAAGGGACAATATCATAAATGAACTGAACATTTACACATGTAGTAATAACCTTTATATACATCATTATTCCTGTGTAATTTATTAACATAGCCTTCTTCACAGACTTTTTTCATCACAACAGTGCATGTTACTACTACACTTGCCCCCTTGTACTTAAGAGTAGTTCTCTATATATCCACACTACAAGAACTTAATATTGAAGAAACACATAAATACCTTTGAATGTAAATGCTACAGAAGAGTTCTTCAAACATCATGGACACAAAAAAGAACAAATATATCTATACTACAAGAACTTAACATTAAAGAAGGCTGGCTAGTAAAGAGGATTAAACAAATAAGTTCTCTATACATCCATACTACAAGAACTTAATATTGAAGAAACACATAAATGCCTTTGAATGTAAATGCTACAGAAGAGTTCTTCAAATATCATGGACACAAAAAATAGCAAATATATCCATACTACAAGAACTTAATACTGAAGATGGCTGGCTAGTAAAGAGGATTAAAGAGAGAAAACTTAAACATTTTGGACACATTAAACATCATGATAATCTAGAGAAAACCGTCTTGGAAGGAAACATAATGGGAAAAAGAAAGAGAGGAAGACCAAGGTGAAGATGGCTGCAAGACATCGTTGATGATCTGCAAATGGATGCATCAGCAGCAGATCATCTTGCTCACAACTGAGAGGCCTACAAGAGAGCTGTTAGGGAGGGAAAGTTCCGCAAGGGACATGCTCTAGGAGGAAAAAAAAGAAAAGACTACATCTGGTCCTAAGATTCACAAAAAAGACTAAACCAGGTGACAGAAGATTAACACCAAAAATTAAATATTCACAATGAAGACTAAACCTCATCAAACATTCACAACTAAGACTAAACCTGTTATTAAAATATTCACACACACACAAAAAAGACTAAATCTGGTCACAGAAGATTCAAAACATGAACTAAATTTTGACTCAAAATATTCACAACAAATATTACACATGCTCCCAAAAAACTCATTGCAAAATCTAAATATGGTCCCAAAAGATTCATTACACAGACTAAATTTTGTTCCAAAAGGTTCATTACAAAAACTGAATATGATCCCAAAGGTTCATTACATAGACTAAATATGATCCCTAAAGGTTCATTACATAAACTAGATCTGGTCCCAAAGACTAAATCTGGTCTAAAAAGATTCATTACAAAGACCAAATCTGGTCTCAAAAGGTTCGTTACATAGACTAAATCTGGTTCCAAAAGGTTCATTACAGGCTAAATATGGTCCCAAAAGGTTCATTAAAAAGACCAACTCTAGTCCTAGAAATTAAAAAATCTCTATCTAGTTCAAAAAGTTATGGAAGTGGACTACAGGATTACCTCAATTCAGAAAATAAACAATATATACTGTTAAAAAAAAAGAAGCGCAACAAATATGATGTTGCGATTTAAACTGAAGTTTGCTGATCAGACAAGGGCAAATTGCCTGAAACGTTCGCTTGGACATCAACTTCACGTGCTGACCTGAATTGTACTCAGCAGATGATTCATGAGCATAGAAAAGCGACACTAGTCAAAACAGCATTTTTGACAATAACTTATGACAAGAATCTTGTGAAACTTACTGAACACAAAACTCACTGACCATGTTACTGAATGCCTATAAAAGATTGACACTCCTTGAATCAACTCATTTGAAAATTCAATGCACAAGTATGGTTCATCTCACTACAGAACAACTCATCATCATTGGATGTTTACAGACTGGACAGTCACAAAGTGTAATGGCCAGACAATTTAATGTGATTAGAAGCACCAGTAGTTGCCTTTGGAGATGACTTCAAGAAAATGGCTCAGTTGCAGACCAGCCGAGCAATGGAAGACCCATAGTCACAACTCCTGCTGAAGACCGCTTCATACAGCTGCGTCACCTAAGGAATCGATTTGCATCTGTGTCCTCAATAGTCCAGTCAGCAGCTCACTGCAGTCAGTAGCTCCTCAAATTTCAGATCAAATGGTCAGGAACCGGCTGCACGACGCTGGTCTTTGGGCTAAAAGACCCTACAGAGGTCCTGTTCTTACGGACCAGCATCAGCAGAACTGACTGCAGTGGGCGAACCAACATCATCAATGGACCGTCGCAAATGATTGGAGAAGGGTTTGGTTTAGTGATGAATCATTCTTTCTGCTCCAGCGACACAATAGACGGAGAAGAGTTTACCACAGAGTCCATGAGTGCTACACCCAGAATTGCATGGATGAGGCTCCTCCACATGGTGGTGGAAGTGTACTGTTGTGAGGGACATTCAACTTCATGGGAAGAAGTGACCTGGTTCAAACTGAAGGACACGTCCTTCCACTTCTGGCCTCACCAGGGTCAATTTTTCTGCAGGATAACGCTCGACCTCATGTGGCACAACTCACCATCCGGTTCCTCACTGACAACAATGTCGAGACCATTCTGTGGCCATCCATGTCATCAGACATGAACCCAATAGAACACTTATGGGATGAACTCAACAGACAAGTCCACCGGCGAGACATGGCACCAACAAATCTCCGACAGTTGTCTCTTGCACTGCAGGAAAAGTGGGCAGCCATCCCACAACAATAGATCCAACAGATCCATGTCAAGGAGATGTTCTCTGATACAGGCCAGAGGAGACCATCCACTTTACTGAAACGGAGGTCTCAATCGCAAAGAATAAATGTCCAAACCAAATTTAATGAACATCATTTCATTGTTAGTCTTAAAAGTTTGTTCATGCCAGGATTGAAACATTAATTCCCTAAAATAAAATTTTGAAAAAAGTTTGAAATTTGGCGTCCATTACAACTACAGTATTGCTGCGTTTCTTTTTCTGAATGGTATACTTCACAACAAACTGGAGCAAATACGACTGATAGAGGTATATGGTTAAAGGTGCCACTGAACCACATCTGGCTAAGACCCTGTACCTCATCTTCATGATGCTCTTTCATTCTGGCTGATGGCAGATGTAGTGCTTCATAAATGATAGTGGAACATATTCTGTAAGTTGTATGATGATCTGAAGAAGCAACTGTGGCTCTTGGTGGACTCAGTGAAAGAAAAGTTATTTGGAAACATCCCACCATGAGAAACAGCAGCACACACTCAGGTCAAATCCACTTTTGAAATAAAACAGATTTCAGAATTCAGAATCATCGCATTCAGAACACTCACATACGTGCTCCACTGCATACTCCAACATCCACCGAAGAGTTTGTCTACTAATGGTTTCCATCAAATGTTGGTTGTTGCTTTCTCCCGCTTTGTTCAGATTTTCTTCCACCACCCTTGCTCCGCCCCAGCTTCATCAATCTCTTTGTATGCACATTGTCCATCCACTCCCTCTCCTCATCCTCCCTCAGTCTGTCTGATACCGCCTTCACAATGTCCTCATCCACTCTCAGCCCGGCTTGTATTTCAGCCTGTCCAGCCAGTCTGTCTCTCAACTCATTTCCATGCACACTCGCATGACCTGGACAGAAGATCCACATTAATCCTCTCGCATGTGAGTGTCTAAACAGGTTTAACCTTTCTCTCTGAAGAAAATTCTTGTCAGTCTTCCTCAGCATGCTCTGTGAGTCTGTCACCACACCACCATCAGACACTTCCTTACCATGCTCTGTGAGTCTGTCACCACACCACCATCAGACACTTCCTTAGCATGCTCTGTGAGTCTGTCACCACACCACCATCAGACACTTCCTTACCATGCTCTGTGAGTCTGTCACCACACCACCATCAGACACTTCCTTACCATGCTCTGTGAGTCTGTCACCACACCACCATCAGACACTTCCTTAGCATGCTCTGTGAGTCTGTCACCACACACCATCAGACACTTCCTTAGCATGCTCTGTGAGTCTGTCACCACACCATCAGACACTTCCTTAGCATGCTCTGTGAGTCTGTCACCACACCACCATCAGACACTTCCTTAGCATGCTCTGTGAGTCTGTCACCACACCACCATCAGACACTTCCTGATCCGCCAGTCACGTGACTGGTGCTGACACCACCTCAACCCCCATGCACGTGCTGGATGTAATGACCACAAAGGCACCCAATCTCTCAGCCACAAACTCTTCCACTGCAACAGATCCCATCCACTTTTGCCTCCTTTATTCACTGAGCCGAAACATAACAAACAAGAAGAAGAATAGCACTGGAGTCTACCAATGAATGACTCGTAACTCCCAGGTTACCACTGCAAACTACTACTCACCCAACATGACCTACATGCTTCAACAGCTTCACAGCACTGACTGCAAAGAGCTACTAAAGTCTGCAGTTTCAAGGACACCCTACAACATTACCACAAATAAACATTCAACAATTAACATAATTCTACAGCTGTTTTTTTAACCACTTCCAAAAATCATAAAATAATAATACAGCCCCCAAATGTCACAGAAGTTAATGAGCTAATTTACCTGTAAAATGTCTCCCACATCAAACTAGATAATGACACCTATGATAAAACTAACACAGCACTAGAAGGCCAAAAAAAAAAAAACATCTGCGGCAGTGACAAAAATAAAAAAATTTTGCCTTAGATTTATGCCCATTACTTCTCATAAATCGACCAGATTGGAATAAGGAAGATAAATTCCATGAAGAAAAATTACTCGAGATTTAGTCCTGCCACATTAAATCCCTTTTAAAAACTGAACTACCAAAACTTACAAAGAAGTCTACATGCCTTATTCAACATTGAAAGTTGCTTTTTATTATCATATGTCTCTCACTGTAAAACCTGCTAATTTTTTTTAAACGTTTATCTTTCCCTGATAAACCCATTATTATTTTTGTTTCTTCTTTTTTCGATTTTTTTTCACTTATTGTTTGGCATAAAGTTTCTTTATTATTTTGAAGTAAAAACATGTCTTTATAATGAAGCAATATTGTCAAAGTAGCAGCTTCTCTTTACAGCACAGTGAAAGCAACATCTCTTATATCAGAGGTTCCCAAACTCAGATCATGACCCAAAGTTCCCAACCTTTGATCATGACCCAAAGTTCTTAACCTCTGATCAGGACCAAAAGTTCCCAACCTCAGATCATGACCTAAAGTTCTCAACCTCAGATCATGACCTAAAGTTCTCAAACTAAGATCATAACCTAAAGTTCTCAAACTAAGATCATAACCTAAAGTTCTCAACCTAAGATCATAACCTAAAGTTCTCAACCTAGATCATAACCTAAAGTTCTCAACCTAAGATCATAACCTAAAGTTCTCAACCGAAGATCATAACCTAAAGTTCTCAATAAGGTGTTTATAGTCTCCTCACCAGAAGAAAACTAAATTGATGACAACTGACAAAACAAACAAGGCACCTGATATATGTATCAATGAGGAAAAACTGGAAGAAGTGGAGAGTTTTGAATATCTTGGATCACCACTAACTAATCATGGAGATACAATGAGGGAAATTAAAAGGAGGACATCTATCGCTCTTCAGAAAGTAAAGCAACTAAAGAAACTGTGGAGAGGAACAGACAGAACTACAAGAATAAGATTTTTAAGGGCACGCATCTTTCCCATAGCAACATATGCCTGTGAGACCTGGAGACTTAACAAAACAGCTGAGAAACACATAAATGCCTTTGAATGTAAATGCTACAGAAGAGTTCTCCAAATATCATGGACACAAACAAGAACAAATATATCCATACTACAAGAACTTAATATTGAAGAAGGCTGCTAGTAAAGAGGATTAAACAGAGAAAACTTAAATATTTTGGAAACATTAAACGTCATGATAATCTAGAGAAGACTATCTTGGAAGAGTACATAATGGGAAAAAGAAAGAGAGGAAGACCAAGGTGAAGATGGCTGCAAGACATCGTTGATGATCAGCAAATGGATGCATCAGCAGCAGGGCATCTCGCTCACAACCGAGAGGCCTACAGAAGAGCTGTTAGGGAGGCAAAGTTCCGCAAGGGACATGCAAATGAATGAATGAGTCTCCTCACCAGAAACCACTGCCACAATATAACAACAAATTCTTCTCTCTGTATAAATCTATCCGTATATATCTTCTCATAATCCAACATTACCTCACCACAATACAACAGCAATGTCTCCTATTTATAAGAAAGCTAAACAAACAAACAAAAATACTGGTTAGGAGCTTGGTTCACTAATCCAGCGGCACCAGGTTCAAGTCCTAGAAGTTGGCATTTTTTTTCCTGCTACACACCAAATAGGCCACAGGGTTCACCCAGCCTCTAAAACTGGGTCCCAGAGAAGTCTGGGAAGGTAAATGCGGCCAAGTCTGGTACTGACTATATCACACTTTCATGTGCCGAAGGTCTTTGGAAACAAGGTCCCAACATCGTAACCCAGATGTGCCTTAATAGCAAAAAGACAGGGAAAAAAAAAGAAAAACAAAAACTACTCTTTATAAAAAGTGATAGCTTCTCTTTATAAGAAAACAATATTCACTGTATGTAGAAGAGATGTGTCTTCCCCTTATTGAAGACAATATTTTCTCTTCAAATTAAACTCTCTACCACTGATCTTATGTAAAATTTCTGTATAATAAAGTAATATCTTCTCTTTATACATCTTCTCTTTACTTTGTATACACAATCTCCACTGGTCAAACTAATTTAACTGTAAACAGCCACAAAGAATCACTATCTTACGGTCTCTTAAGTTTTCCCATGGTAAAAATACTGTAAACTAGCAAACAGAAAGTTTGTGTCAAACCACAGAACAATGGAAACAGTAACCAAGCTAATCTACTGTACTCTTTCGACACAGTCAAAATGCTGGGGTAGTTTTAAAACAACAAAAGCAGAAGAGGAAAAATGAAACAAAATAAAACAAAAAGACGGCCAGCATCTAGAATATAAGAAAAAAAAAACAAAAAATGTACAAACAGCCAGCATCCAGAATATAAAAAAAAAAACCAAAAAATGTACAAACACCAAGAAACAGCGGAAAACACCCACACAAAAAAAAAAAAACCAGGGAAAACAGGAAAGAAATGGTGGGGGAAAACAAATAAACAATTATTGAAAAAATGAGAACCCTTTCTTGAGACAATCTTGGCAGTGCTGAAAATCTTTTATCATGAAATTCCCAAAGAAATTTTTTTTTTCATTAATCATTACATGCTACCATGAATATGGGTGTTATGTAGGGGGGTGTCTAGGCTTATGCAGGCAACCACACAGACAATTGTCTTGAATCTGTCTTGTCATTTAAGACAAATCTGACCTAGGTCTGTTACAGATTTCAGATGTTACACACAAACTGATTGGCATGCACAAAAGGTAACAGACTAGAAATGTTACAAATCACAAGTTAACATGGCCAACAATGTGTTAAAACTGGGTGAATAACAATAATTTATTTCAATTTTTTGGTGAATGAACTGAGTATAACTTTTTTTCTAGTCAATTTCTCCACACAAGATTCAATCTCTCTCACTCTCTCCTCACTGTTACCCCCTGCCTATTTTCTTCATGTTATCCCTGCATCTCTCCCCATACTCCGTAATACTTTCAAATATAAAAATATCTGCCCTACTCCCTTCCTCCTCCCAAGCAAGATACTAACATACTCCTTTGTCCCTCCAAAACATGACACTATCTCCCCTCTCAAATATGACAATATCTTTTATTTCTGGTTCTTTTATTTCTTCTCATAATCCAACATTACCTCACCACAATACAACAGCAATGTCTCCTATTTATAAGAAAGCTAAACAAACAAACAAAAATACTGGTTAGGAGCTTGGTTCACTAATCCAGCGGCACCAGGTTCAAGTCCTAGAAGTTGGCATTTTTTTTCCTGCTACACACCAAATAGGCCACAGGGTTCACCCAGCCTCTAAAACTGGGTCCCAGAGAAGTCTGGGAAGGTAAATGCGGCCAAGTCTGGTACTGACTATATCACACTTTCATGTGCCGAAGGTCTTTGGAAACAAGGTCCCAACATCGTAACCCAGATGTGCCTTAATAGCAAAAAGACAGGGAAAAAAAAAGAAAAACAAAAACTACTCTTTATAAAAAGTGATAGCTTCTCTTTATAAGAAAACAATATTCACTGTATGTAGGAGAGATGTGTCTCCCCCTTATTGAAGACAATATTTTCTCTTCAAATTAAACTCTCTACCACTGATCTTATGTAAAATTTCTGTATAATAAAGTAATATCTTCTCTTTATACATCTTCTCTTTACTTTGTATACACAATCTCCACTGGTCAAACTAATTTAACTGTAAACAGCCACAAAGAATCACTATCTTACGGTCTCTTAAGTTTTCCCATGGTAAAAATACTGTAAACTAGCAAACAGAAAGTTTGTGTCAAACCACAGAACAATGGAAACAGTAACCAAGCTAATCTACTGTACTCTTTCGACACAGTCAAAATGCTGGGGTAGTTTTAAAACAACAAAAGCAGAAGAGGAAAAATGAAACAAAATAAAACAAAAAGACGGCCAGCATCTAGAATATAAGAAAAAAAAAACAAAAAATGTACAAACAGCCAGCATCCAGAATATAAAAAAAAAACCAAAAAATGTACAAACACCAAGAAACAGCGGAAAACACCCACACAAAAAAAAAAAAACCAGGGAAAACAGGAAAGAAATGGTGGGGGAAAACAAATAAACAATTATTGAAAAAATGAGAACCCTTTCTTGAGACAATCTTGGCAGTGCTGAAAATCTTTTATCATGAAATTCCCAAAGAAATTTTTTTTTTCATTAATCATTACATGCTACCATGAATATGGGTGTTATGTAGGGGGGTGTCTAGGCTTATGCAGGCAACCACACAGACAACTGTCTTGAATCTGTCTTGTCATTTAAGACAAATCTGACCTAGGTCTGTTACAGATTTCAGATGTTACACACAAACTGATTGGCATGCACAAAAGGTAACAGACTAGAAATGTTACAAATCACAAGTTAACATGGCCAACAATGTGTTAAAACTGGGTGAATAACAATAATTTATTTCAATTTTTTGGTGAATGAACTGAGTATAACTTTTTTTCTAGTCAATTTCTCCACACAAGATTCAATCTCTCTCTCACTCTCTCCTCACTGTTACCCCCTGCCTATTTTCTTCATGTTATCCCTGCATCTCTCCCCATACTCCGTAATACTTTCAAATATAAAAATATCTGCCCTACTCCCTTCCTCCTCCCAAGCAAGATACTAACATACTCCTTTGTCCCTCCAAAACATGACACTATCTCCCCTCTCAAATATGACAATATCTTTTATTTCTGGTTCTTTTATTTCTTCCACTCCATTTCTCTCAACAATGACATTTTCTCCCTTTCACCTGGGAAATCTCCCATCCATCCATATCTGCCCTCTCCTCTTGTACTAATTATGACAAGGCAGTATCTCCCCTCTCCAGTTCTCCCAAATAATACATCTCCCCTCTCTGGTTCTCCCAAACATAACATTATCTCCCATCTCCAGTGCTTCCAAATATAGCATAACCACCCCTCTCCAGCTCTCCCAAATATAACAGTATCTCTCCTCTCCCCTTCTCCCAAATATAACAGTATCTCTCCTCTCCCCTTCTCCCAAATATAACAGTATCTCTCCTCTCCCCTTCTCCCAAATATAACAGTATCTCTCCTCTCCCCTTCTCCCAAATATAACAGTATCTCTCCTCTCCCCTTCTCCCAAATATAACAGTATCTCTCCTCTCCCCTTCTCCCAAATATGACAGTATCTCTCCTCTCCCCTTCTCCCAAATATAACAGTATCTCTCCTCTCCCCTTCTCCCAAATATAACAGTATCTCTCCTCTCCCCTTCTCCCAAATATAACAGTATCTCTCTCCCCTTCTCCCAAATATGACAGTATCTCTCCTCTCCCCTTCTCCCAAATATAACAGTATCTCCCCTCTCCAGTTCTCCCAAATAATACATCTCCCCTCTCTGGTTCTCCCAAACATAACATTATCTCCCATCTCCAGTGCTCCAAATATAGCATAACCACCCCTCTCCAGCTCTCCCAAATATAACAGTATCTCTCCTCTCCCCTTCTCCCAAATATAACTATCTCCTCTCCCCTTCTCCCAAATATAACAGTATCTCTCCTCTCCCCTTCTCCCAAATATAACAGTATCTCTCCTCTCCCCTTCTCCCAAATATAACAGTATCTCTCCTCTCCCCTTCTCCCAAATATAACTATCTCTCCTCTCCCCTTCTCCCAAATATACAGTATCTCTCCTCTCCCCTTCTCCCAATATAACAGTATCTCTCCTCTCCCCTTCTCCCAAATATAACTATCTCTCCTCTCCCCTTCTCCCAAATATAACAGTATCTCTCCTCTCCCCTTCTCCCAAATATAACTATCTCTCCTCTCCCCTTCTCCCAAATAACAGTATCTCTCCTCTCCCCTTCTCCCAAATATAACAGTATCTCTCCTCTCCCCTTCTCCCAAATATAACAGTATCTCTCCTCTCCCCTTCTCCCAAATATAACAGTATCTCTCCTCTCCCCTTCTCCCAAATATAACAATATATCCCCCACTACATCTCTCAAATACAATATCTTGTCCTTTACTTCTCCCTATACCTTGTGGTCCGGCCAGTTTGCATAGATTTGCAAACAATCCACATTCTTGAAGCATACATTCCAGGATTTGCATTCTCTCACTAAAAACAGCTGGTTGCAAGGTTCCTTCTCATTCAACTTTTGGCATCCCCTGTAGCAAAGCCAGATTTCCAAACATGGATTTCATTTTTTCCCTCTGAAGACTATCAGCAGTCGATAAAAAGTGTTAGCACAGCACAGGCAAAGCATTTTCTCCATAGCAACTGCCCAGACCAAACAGGAAACGCACTAACCAGATGATGCTTGCCAATATCTACAAACAACTAACAACTGCTTCTTAGCCCATCTACCACAATGAAAACAGGCATTGCCACTAAAAAAAAATTCTCCTATTGTGGTCATAACAAATCTTACATTATGACAGCGCTTTCTGCCGGGTTATGGCTATTGTTTTGTGTAAGAAAGAACGAATAAAGGCAACACTGGACATTGATCAATCAATGAACGTACTAGAGGACACAAATGTATTGCCACTTATGCGTATATACTGGGACATTCTAGAGTTGGAAAATGTATTATAATTTCTACTAAACGCGTAATTTTTGCTCAGAAATGATGTATTTGAAATACAAAGGGCGCTTAGCTAGTCAACACTATTACATTTAACAATAAACGAGGGAAAGTAATCGTTTACTATCGCTCTCTGCTTATTTATGAAAAGATAAACCGCCATTTTGATTGTCTCAAAAAAGCATGGCTGACTGATAAAGTCAGCACTTACTCAAGGTTCTCATCCCTCCAAAAGTTGTGTTTTGGCTCGATTTTCCACCTTCAGCAAATGATGTTGTCCTTGGCCGACCGCTCATAGTACAGACTGGTCCTACACGAACTTCAAAGTCTTCTTTCAGCCTCCAGAAAGTCAGGTGTCCCCCAGACTTACATTTCACTAATGGGCGAAACACAAGAGGCGAGCAAAACCAGCACAAAATTTAAAAATCTGCCGCCGTGTCATTATATTTCAGAACATTTCATGAATGTAGACTAACACAAACTTCTCATCCGCGATAAGAAACGTTTGGATATGGAAGAAATAAAGGTTAAAACAGTCAAATTTCCAATTCCGTTTCCCTTCAGAACTGTCTCCAATGGCCGAAAGAGCAGTTCCGGTCTCAGCGGTGATGAGGACATGTACGGTAAACCCTATAAATTTTCGAGGTGTTGAAATATTTCAGAATTAAAATGTTGCGATGTTTAATCCAACGTTATTTTTCAGCGTTAGTAATTAATTTTTTTTATCAATATAAAACAAATACGTTTACAGACTCATGAATATACTTTACTGCTGACAGAATGTAATTCGTTCTGTAAGAACCCAGAGAAAATGAAAAATGGTGGCCCCTTTAAAAATGTAAAACCCACAAAACTCCAATAAAAGAATGATAAATTTAATCGCAGAGATTTTGTTTATTGTTTATATCGGCATCAAAATATCAGTCTCAAACTAAACTTGCTTCGTTAAGTTTTTGGCCACGTAGCGACGGGAGTGCTTTGGTATATTGCTAGCACAGAAATCTACAACGGTTGTATAGGCCTATCCTTGATGTGCGGTATCTGACTCATGCCAGTTCGAGAGTGAAGAAGAGCATCGATAGGACTGAGCGGTATTCCAGGTGCATGAGAGGTATTTCAGGTGCATGAGAGGTATTTCAGGTGCATGAGAGGTATTCCAGGTGCATGAGAGGTATTCCAGGTGCATGAGAGGTATTCCAGGTGCATGAGAGGTATTTCAAGTGCATGAAAGGAGTTGTCAGTCAACACTGAAGTAGCACAGTTAGTATCTGTACGCTCTGGGGAAATACTGAGGAGACGACTGGGGCACCTATGGACGGGTCCCGAGTGAAGTGACGGTCCACAACATCACGTAGCTGCCTGATCATGCGAACTTGAATACATAGGCATTAGAACAGCTATTCATTCTTTGCTTTCTTGTTTTCCTATGCATTCAAGATACAGTATTTGCACAGAATGAATCGTTTTTTTCTTCACTGCCTGTGGGGAAATAATTCTGGGCGCAATGTCTGAGAAGTGCTATACAGGCAAGTCCCCATGTTACGAACTTGTTCCATTCCTACGTCTATTCGTAAGTCTAATTTGTAGGTAAGTCGGAACAGTTAGGAACGGTTCGTATCTAAGGTAAGTTATATAGTGTATAGAATACAGAACTAACCGCTTTGATGCGCAATGTTTTGATACGAGCTACAAAGCAGCGCCAGTTTGTTACTGCGAGCCACAATAAGTCGAACTTTTACTTTAATAAGCTTTTACCCGGTTACAAGGGGGGGGGGGGCGTTCGTAACTGCGAGTTGTACGTACATCGAAAGATCGTAACTCGGGGACTGCCTGCAACGTACGAATCTTCTATATCTTGTGTTGACATTCACCGACAGAAGACGGGAATGTTTTGGCAAGATACAAAAAGTGTATAGCGTATATTATACGACACAGAGTATAAAACCGATTTATAAGAACTCTTCTGTAGCATTTACATAAATGCCTTTTAATGTAAATGCTACAGAAGAGTTCTTCAAATATCATGGACACAAAAAATAGCAAATATATCCATACTACAAGAAATTAATATTGAAGAAGGTTGGCTAGTAAAGAGGATTAAACAAAGAAAACTTAAATATTTTGGACACATTAAATATCATGATAATCTAGAGAAGATCGTCTTGGAAGGGTACATAATGGGGAAAAAGAAAGAGAGGAAGACCAAGACGAAGGTGGCTGCAAGACATCGCTGATGGTCTGGAGAAGGATGCATCAGTAGCAGGGCATCTTGCTTACAACCGAGAGGCCTACAGGAGAGTTGTTAGGGAGGCAAAGGTCAGCAAGGGACATGCAAATGACTGACTGACTGGGTATAAAAACAGCCACTAAAAAAAAAAAATTAACCATCGCCTAGGCCCCTACTTTGTAAAGGTCCCTGCCTCTTTGAACTCATGCAGACCATCTCCTTATATGTAACCTGACTGCCCTTTAGTTATGATGTCTACTATTACTATATGATTTTGTACTGCACAGACCAAACACAGCTGATACGTCACTGTGTGCATTTTACTTTCCAGCGAGCTCACAATTTAATTCTGTATTTGCAGTTTGTTTGGGTTTTTTCTTTAACTCCTTACCCGTCCGTCCTGAGTTGTTAGCTCGCCGTAGTGAGAGAGCTTGTACCCGTCTATCTGAGTTGTTACCTCGCCATGGTGAGAGAGCTTGTACCCGTCTATCTGAGTTGTTACCTCGCCGTGGTGAGAGAGCTTGTACCTGTCTGTTGTGAGTTGTTACCTTGCCATAGTGAGTGAGCTTGTACCCGTTTGTCTCAGTTGTTACCTCGCCAAAGTGAGAGAGCTTGTACCCGTCTGTTGTGAGTTGTTACCTTGCCATAGTGAGTGAGCTTGTACCCGTTTGTCTCAGTTGTTACCTCGCCAAAGTGAGAGAGCTTGTACCCGTCTGTTGTGAGTTGTTAGCTCGCCATGGTGAGAGAGCTTGTGTGTCGTCATGATCCAAAGAGCTATGCTGGTGGGAGCCGGAGCAGCTCCTGGCGAGGCCACACATGCTTGAGTGCAGGGGCCAGACACGCTTGAGTGCAAGGGCCAGGCACGCTTGAGTGCAGGGGCCAGACACGCTTGAGTGCAAGGGCCAGGCACGCTTGAGTGCAGGGGCCAGACACGCTTGAGTGCAGGGGCCAGACACGCTTGAGGGCAGGGGCCAGACATGCTTGAGGGCAGGGGCCAGACACGCTTAAGTGCAGGAGCCAGACATGCTTGAGTGTAGGGGCAAGACATGCTTGAGGGCAGGGGCCAGACATGCTTGAGTGCAGGGGCCAGACATGCTTGCGTGTAGGGGCAAGACATGCTTTAGGGCAGGGGCCAGACATGCTTGAGGGCAGGAGCCAGACATGCTTGAGTGTAGGGACAAGACATGCTTAAGTGTAGGGGCAAGACATGCTTGAGGGCAGGAGCCAGACATGCTTGAGTGCAAGGGCCAGACACGCTTGAGTGCAAGGGCCAGACACGCGTGAGGGCAGGGGCCAGACACGCTTGAGGGCGGGAGCCAGACATGCTTGAGTGTAGGGGCAAGACATGCTTGAGGGCAGGGGCCAGACATGCTTTAGGGCAGGGGCCAGACATGCTTGAAGGCAGGGGCCAGACATGCTTGAGTGTAGGGGCAAGACATGCTTGAGGGCAGGGGCCAGACATGCTTGAGGGCAGGAGCCAGACATGCTTGAGTGTAGGGGCAAGACATGCTTGAGTGTAGGGGCAAGACATGCTTGAGGGCAGGGGCCAGACATGCTTGAGGACAGGGCCCAGTCAAAGCACAGCTCAAACCCTGCTACCTTGCAGGAGGGCTGGGGCCAGACAAAGCACAGCTCAAACCCTGCTACCTTGCAGGATGACTGGGGCCAGACAAAGCACAGCTCAAACCCTGCTACCTTGCAGGATGACTGGGGCCAGACAAAGCACAGCTCAAACCCTGCTACCTTGCAGGATGACTGGGGCCAGACAAAGCACAGCTCAAACCCTGCTACCTTGCAGGAGGGCTGGGGCCAGACAAAGCACAGCTCAAACCCTGCTACCTTGCAGGAGGGCTGGGGCCAGACAAAGCACAGCTCAAACCCTGCTATCTTGCAGGAGGGCTGGGGCCAGACAAAGGCTACGGAAAAAAAACACACACGAAATAAATGCGCCCTGAAGATAGATGTAAGGGCCCGGGGCGCAAAATGGAGCATGTCCTACATCATACATCCTTCCCGCCCCGTTAAACGTCACATAGGGCTTGCATGTAGCTTGCCAAGTTTTCCTGTTTTCGGCGAGCTTTTCAACCTCATCAAGGGATTTTTATGCCTGCTAAACTGGCCTCTTTTAACATTGTCCTCTTTAGAGTGTTCACATGGTCGACCTTTTTTTCTTCGGCCTGTTGTGTTCCACTTCATAGCTTGTTTTGGAGATTCTCTGACTGTTTCTTCTCATCACATGAAACTGATGCAGACATGCAAAGAATTATAGTACAGCGCAACCTACGTTCACGTGGTGTTATTACCAATCTTAAGCAAATGTAATATTCTACCTACGAATCTCAGCCAGGCAGGGAGGATGTTGGGCCTCAAGTCTAGAAGAGGCCCACCCAAAGCAACTGGTAGCCACCCTGATTTGTACCGTGCGACCAGGACATGGAGACCAGGTGGGGGGTGAGGGGCGCTACTGACCAAAGAGAACACAAAAAGACACAAAAGAAACTCAACATCGTACAATGAAACGCTGAAAGGAGTTAGAAATAAAAAAGATCGAACCCACCACAAAAAAAAAAAAACAAAAAAAAAAAAAACAAAAAAAAAAAAAAAAAACAAATCAAACTCGTGGAAGATAACAAAGATCTCGCATGTATACAGGAGACATACTCGAAGTTAGACAATAGATTCACAGTAAGAGGATACCAGACCTTCAGACAATAGTCATAGTAAACAGGATACTACACTTTCAGACAATAGATTCATAGTAACAGGATACTATACCTTCAGATAATAGATTCATAGTAACAGGATACTACACCTTCAGACAATAGATTCATAGTAACAGGATACTACACTTTCAGACAATAGATTCATAGTAACAGGATACTATACCTTCAGATAATAGATTCATAGTAACAGGATACTACACCTTCAGACAATAGATTCATAGTAACAGGATACTAGACCTTCAGACAATAAATTCATAGTAACAGGATACTACACCTTCAGACAATAGATTCATAGTAACAGGATACTACACCTTCAGACAATAGATTCATAGTAACTGGATACTGGATAAAATAAACAAGCTAACTCAGAATGCAAACAACATAAGACTAAAGATCAACGTAGGAGAGACAAAGTTAATGAAGCAAAATGTGAACAACAGAAATGTACTCAGAGTAGATAGCAAGTTAGTGGAGACATACAACGAGTAGATAGCAAGTTAGTGGAGATATACAACGAATTTGTATATCTTGGCAGAAGAGTAGTAGAAAATGGAGACAGCACAGAGGACATCAACAGCAGACTTACTAGAGCAAACCAGGTTTTTGCAAAAAGACTGTATGGAAATCTAAAAAAACTAAGCATGAAGACGAAAATCAGGATATTTAAGAGTAGTGTTCTAAGTGTACTACTCTATGAAAGTGAATGCTGGAAAATCACCAGAACTATAGAAAACAAGATGAATACTACTACTAATCAATCTAGCAGATGACGAGCCAACCTTTTACTCAAGGGGATGGAGAACTACCACAACTCCAGACCTAGCATTCACAACAGAAGATATAGCACACACAACTGAACGAGAGATACTTGAATAACTAGGAGGAAGTGACCACAAACCAGTAGAAATAGAGAACTACAGAACACCAACACAAAAACCACTCGGTCAGTCTATCTTTTATTCATTTCCATGTCCCTTGTGGAACTTTGGCTCCCTAACAGCTCTTCTGTAGGCATCTCGGAAAAAAAACACACACGAAATAAATGCGCCCTGAAGATAGATGTAAGGGCCCGGGGCGCAAAATGGAGCATGTCCTACATCATACATCCTTCCCGCCCCGTTAAACGTCACATAGGGCTTGCATGTAGCTTGCCAAGTTTTCCTGTTTTCGGCGAGCTTTTCAACCTCATCAAGGGATTTTTATGCCTGCTAAACTGGCCTCTTTTAACATTGTCCTCTTTAGAGTGTTCACATGGTCGACCTTTTTTTCTTCGGCCTGTTGTGTTCCACTTCATAGCTTGTTTTGGAGATTCTCTGACTGTTTCTTCTCATCACATGAAACTGATGCAGACATGCAAAGAATTATAGTACAGAGTAACCTACGTTCACGTGGTGTTATTACCAATCTTAAGCAAATGTAATATTCTACCTACGAATCTCAGCCAGGCAGGGAGGATGTTGGGCCTCAAGTCTAGAAGGGGCCCACCCAAAGCAACTGGTAGCCACCTTGATTTGTACCGTGCGACCAAGACATGGAGACCAGGTGGGGAGTGAGGGGCGCTACTGACCAAAGAGAACACAAAAAGACACAAAAGAAACTCAACATCGTACAATGAAACGCTGAAAGGAGTTAGAAATAAAAAAGATCGAACCCACCACAAAAAAAAAAAAAATCAAACTCGTGGAAGATAACAAAGATCTCGCATGTATACAGGAGACATACTCGAAGTTAGACAATAGATTCACAGTAAGAGGATACCAGACCTTCAGACAATAGTCATAGTAACAGGATACTACACTTTCAGACAATAGATTCATAGTAACAGGATACTATACCTTCAGACAATAGATTCATAGTAACAGGATACTATACCTTCAGACAATAGATTCATAGTAACAGGATACTATACCTTCAGACAATAGATTCATAGTAACAGGATACTATACCTTCAGATAATAGATTCATAGTAACAGGATACTACACCTTCAGACAATAGATTCATAGTAACTGGATACTGGATAAAATAAACAAGCTAACTCAGAATGCAAACAACATAAGACTAAAGATCAACGTAGGAAAGACAAAGTTAATGAAGCAAAATGTGAACAACAGAAATGTACTCAGAGTAGACAGCAAGTTAGTGGAGATATACAACGAATTTGTATATCTTGACAGTAGAGTAGTAGAAAATGGAGACAGTACAGAGGATATCAACAGCAGACTTACTAGAGCAAACCAGGTTTTTGCAAAAAGACTGTATGGAAATCTAAAAAACTAAGCATGAAGACGAAAATCAGGATATTTAAGAGTAGTGTTCTAAGTGTACTACTCTATGAAAGTGAATGCTGGAAAATCACCAGAACTATAGAAAACAAGATGAATACTACTGCTAATCAATCTAGCAGATGACGAGCCAACCTTTTACTCAAGGGGATGGAGAACTACCACAACTCCAGACCTAGCATTCACAACAGAAGATATAGCACACAAAACTGAACGAGAGATACTTGAATAACTAGGAGGAAGTGACCACAAACCAGCAGAAATAGAGAACTACAGAACACCAACACAAAAACCACTCTGTCAGTCTATCTTTTATTCATTTCCAAGTCCCTTGTGGAACTTTGGCTCCCTAACAGCTCTTCTGTAGGCCTCTCGGTTGTAAGCAAGATGCCCTACTGCTGATGCGTCCATTTGCAGATTATCAACGATGTCTTGCAGCCATCTTTGCCTTGGTCTTCCTCTCTTTCTTTTTCCCATTATGTATCCTTCCAAGACGGTCTTCTCTAAATTCTCGTGACATTTAATGTGTCCAAAATATTTAAGTTTTCTCCGTTTAATCCTCTTTACTAGCCAGCCTTCTTCAATATTAAGATCTTGTAGTACAAGAACCACAACCCAGATGGAATTACGAAAGAGGCAAACTGGGAAAGTTTCAGCAGAAGATCTATGTTGTGAAAACAAACACCCATCAGAAGGTTGTGAAGGAAACGGCCAAACAACTTCCTGAAGCAATACTGCTGTAAAAGCAGCTTTCGAAACCACATCATGAGGAAGGAGGAAAAACTACCAGCTCAAACAACCGAAGATAACCTACCAGCTTCAAGGGAGCTACCTTAAACTAAACAAGACACTGAAAACAACATCAGACTAACAGAAGCAACCGCGAGGCATAAGAAAGAAGTTAACCAAGCAGCAAGAAGAAGGTAGATAGAGAAGACGGAAACTTTAAACCAAGACAAAAGTGGCGCGTAACTATGGAAACTTATACAAACACTAAACCACGAAGACGCACAGCGCAAGGAAGATAACCATAGGAAGCAATGGGAAAACCCTAACAGGAGAAGCAAGCAGCAAATACTGTCACGAAAAACTACAAGAACATCAGCCAGGTCCGGGCATCTCCTTAAAGGAACAAAAAAAAAGAACAGAAAGAACTTAATGAATATGTCAACAAACCAACAATGGTGGAAGAACACAAGTCAGTAAATATACGCCCACCAAGAGCTAGAACCCCCGCGTGGTACCCGGGACTTCGGTACATGCCTGGGAAGCAAAGAATAGGACCACTGCACCCTACCACGCATCAACGTAAAAGGCGACTAAGGAGGGTTCGGCATAGGGCCAGCAACCCTATCCAATTAAAAAAAAACCCATCAGACTGCTACAGAAACAGAAACAAGCGCCGTGGAAGGAGAATCGGATATCAGGAAACTGAGCCCATGAAGGTTGGTTATGGATGAATGCTAACCATTGGAAGTCTCCAGCCCGACTGTAGACCTCCTGGAGCCACAGTTCACTGCCAAAATAGCACTAAGATAGATACCACAGGGGAACAGAAGAAAATGTAGACCAAAGAAGACATGGAGAAGAACAGAGAGGATGTTGAGCAATAGAGGGCTCTCCTGGGCACGAGCGGAAAAAAAAAGAGAGGACAGTCGTTTGTGGAAAACCCTTGCGAAAGCCTCGTGTGCCTTGGGGACTTAATGTTCAGAGGGAGAGAGAGAGAGAGAGAGAGAGAGAGAGAGAGAGAGAGAGAGAGAGAGCGAGAGAGATAGAGAAGAAGAAGAAGAAGTTCTAAAGCCCTGAAATGTTGAAAATCACAAAGAGAGGACAGGGACACAAACGAAATGTTACAACACAAGGGACTCAGAGGCGGAAGCACAATTCTTCAAATACTCAACACTAGGAGGAAGACAAGCCCAATCCTACAGATATAAAAGACAGGCATAGTCCTACAGATATAAAAGACAAGCACAGTCCTACAGATATAAAAGACAGGCACAATCCTACAGATATAAAAGACAGGCACAATCCTACAGATATAAAAGACAGGCATAGTCCTACAGATATAAAAGACAGGCATAGTCCTACAGATATAAAAGACAGGCATAGTCCTACAGATATAAAAGACAGGCATAGTCCTACAGATATAAAAGACAGGCATAGTCCTACAGATATAAAAGACAGGCACAATCCTACAGATATAAAAGACAGGCATAGTCCTACAGATATAAAAGACAGGCACAATCCTACAGATATAAAAGACAGGCATAGTCCTACAGATATAAAAGACAGGCACAATCCTACAGATATAAAAGACAGGCACAGTCTACAGATATAAAAGACAGGCACAGTCTTACAGATATAAAAGACAAGCACAGTCTACAGATATAAAAGACAAGCACAGTCTACAGATATAAAAGACAGGCACAGTCTACAGATATAAAAGACAGGCACAGTCTACAGATATAAAAGACAAGCACAGTCTACAGATATAAAAGACAGGCACAGTCTTACAGATATAAAAGACAGGCACAGTCTTACAGATATAAAAGACAAGCACAGTCTACAGATATAAAAGACAGGCACAGTCTTACAGATATAAAAGACAGGCACAGTCTTACAGATATAAAAGACAGGCACAGTCTTACAGATATAAAAGACAGGCACAGTCTACAGATATAAAAGACAGGCACAATCCTACAGATATGTAAGACAGGGACAGTCCTATTTATATGTAAGACAAGCACAGTCTACAGATATAAAAGACAGGCACAGTTCTACAGATATAAAAGACAGGCACAGTTCTACAGATATGGAAGGATTATGTAATGATACTAAAATACAAACCAGGAAAAACCAAAACTAGCCCGTATAGCTACAGACCTACTAGTGGAGAGAATCATAAAAACAAGACTTGTATGGCACCTAGCAAGTACAAATCTGATTTAAAAAAACATCAAGCCGACTTCAGACAACATCGATCAACAGAAGACCAAATAGTGCACATAGCAAAAAATCTTGAAGATTCATTTCAAGAAAATAAAAACACAATAGCCACGTGGATAGACATGTTAAAAAAAAAGCACTGAATAAAGTCTGGAGAAAAGATCTGGTGTTAAAACACACATAAAGAACGATATACAGGGAATAATGTACGATATTACCTGAATAACAGATACAGAATAGTACAATTACACGGACAACAGGGCAAGAAAATGGCCCTTCTGCAAGGACGGGTCAGGCCACCCATTCCTATTTGTGATACACACACACACACACACACATCCGCTACAAACGCCACAGAAAACGCAGATGGAGACATATTTATAAAACTACAACAACAAACAATACACTCGGCTAAACGAACCAGTACCCACTCCAATAAACTACATAGAAGAAGCAATAAAAACAGCAACCGTGAAAATAACAGAACACAAAAAGCAAGCCCGAAAGACAAATAGTATTTTTTCTCAGACTCACAATCTGTAATAGAAGAACTGATACATCACAGAATTAAAGACTTGCACAATCTGACAGAAGCTCTATCACTAGCAAGCGCAATATTCAATAAATAAAAAGTCTTACAGTGGATGCCCGCCCACAATAACATCCAGGGAAATGAAGAGACAGACAAACTGGCAGAAGAGGGACGAAGAATACAATATACTGATAGAAGCACACCATATGAACAAACAAACAGACAAACAGACAAAACCAGATTAAAAGCCACATATAAAGATAAAAGGATGAAACAACACACCCACAGCAAAAACATGACAAGATACAAGAGGACTGAGAACATGACATTGCAGGCTGAGACACCATCTATACCGGAAGCTGAAAATCGGCCCAAAAGACCTGTGCGCCTGCGGCAAAGAGCAGCAGACATCACATCTTCCAGAGATGCCAGCTACACAACCCACTCAGGCAAAGGGGCCTGGTCAGACCCCCCCCCCCCCACCCCCTACAAGAGAAGCTCTGCAGTAATGATGGAAACCTGCGATGGACTTTCGCATTTGTGAGAGAGATTGAGAGAGATGTGAGCGAACGATGAAGAAGAAGAACTCATTAGCCCCCCCCCCCCTTTCCGGGCCTCTTATTTTAAGCCCCAAGAGCTGTAAGAGAAATGTTGTACGGTGTTGTGAAACTATACTTCATAGTGCCATACTATATACCACCTTTTGCATCTAAAGTCCTCCTCATCATCATCATAGTCATCATCATCATCATCGCCTTTCACTCCCTTAAGAGCATAGGCTACAGATAAAGGCTCCCCGGTCATCCCTGTTCTTGGAATTATTCTCTGCTCCCTTCCATGTGTATCCCTTGTCTCTGAGCACTGTCATAATTTCTCTTCTCCAAGCAAGTCTAGGTCTTCCTCGTTTTCTATTTCCTTGAGGATTCCGTGACAGTACCTGTCTTTGCTATGCTGGTGTCGGGTTTCCTCAGAGTGTGGCCAATCCACCTCCACTTCCTTGACACGATTTGTAGGTTCATAGGTTCTTGTCCTGCCCTTTCCCAGACCTCCTCGTTCCTGATCTTGCCCTGCCATTTAATGTTTAAAACCCTCAAGCAGTAGTTCGTGAATGTAAACGGGCGTCTAAAGTCCTCGGGTACCTCTTTAGTTGGCCCTCTGGGACTCCTTCTTAGAGTTCAGTCCCTTCTCATGGGACCTTCTCAGTCTTAACAGATAATTCGCCACTGTATAATTAAACCATGAAATAGCTGAACACAGAGATACAAAGACACCGAAAAGGTCTCTCCTGTGAGAGGATATACTGACTCAGATCAGGGGTCTGGAAAGAAGATAAGAAAGGTTGGATCACACAGAAACCGATGCTGTATCTTTTGAATGGAAAAAAGCACTTAGGAACCAAAATTGGAGACATAACATCATCCTGTGCCATTTCCTTAAGTTGGCCGCAATGCCCCCCCCCCCCTTCCACTAACTGCGTTCTTTGCGGTGTCATAGCACGCCCAGTCCAAGCTGAATCCGACCTATCTCTTTATGTTTTCCAGCTGTCTATGTCTTTGACGACCCTCTTGCTCTTTTTACCTTTAGTTTTCCTCTCTGGTTTGAGTTTCATTATTGCGTCTCTTCATACGACCGAAATACTGTAACGCTCTGATTCTTATGTTTTCCATTATTTCTATTTTCAATCTCAAGTGATTTAGTATTTCTTTGTTTCTTTTCTGTTCATGAAACTCGTCATATGTTTTTTTGTGTATCTATTTTAATTCGTGGGCCAAATTTATCACTTCCATGTTCTTATTTAATGCCGGCTCTTCTACACGTTAAAATAGCGAGGAGGATATTGTACAACTTTTAATAAAGAAGTGAAGTACGGGACCATTCAACAGGACCACAGTTGCTAATGCTGCCGTCTGGGTCGTTCAAATATTGGTAGAATCAGTCATGAGCAAAGCTTTTCAGCAAAACTAACAAGACTCAGAAGGGGCTAAAATCTTCCTTGGTGGACAACATTTAAAAAAAAAAAAATCTAAGACGAGGCGCAAAGAGCCATTAAATTTTGTATGGAGGTTTTTTCCCCCCTTGAAGTCAAATAACGGCGCTGCCCGACTGCATGTCTGACGTTCTAACCAAGAGGATTTCTGGCAGCAAAATGTTTATTTGTTATTTTTTGGTTGCCCTTGATGAAGACATATCGCCAAAATATTGATTTGTTACTGTTTGTTTTACACTTTTACGTGCTCATCTCATTGCCATTATTTTTTTTTTGTCGTCTCTTGTCATCTTTTTTTTAAAAACTTCACTGTGCAACTCTCTTAAACGTCACTATGCAACTCTCTTAAACTTCACTGTGCAACTCTCTTAAACTTCACTGTGAAACTCTCTTAAACTTCACTGTGCAACTCTCTTAGACTTCACTGTGAAACTCTCTTAAACTTCACTGTGAAACTCTCTTAAACTTCACTGTGAAACTCTCTTAAACTTCACTATGCAACTCTCTTAAACTTCACTATGCAACTCTCTTAAACGTCACTATGCAACTCTCTTAAACTTCACTGTGCAATTCTCTTAAACTACACTGTTCAACTCTCTTAAAATTCACCGTGCAACTCTCTTAAACTACACTATGCAACTCTCTTAAACTTCACTGTGAAACTCTCTTAAACTTCACTATGCAACTCTCTTAAACTTCACTGTGCAATTCTCTTAAACTTCACTGTGCAACTCTCTTAAACGTCACTATGCAATTCTCTCAAACTTCCCTGTGCAACTCTCTTAAACTTCACTATGCAACTCTCTTAAACTACACTGTACAACTCTCTCATATTCTTCCCTCTCCTGCAACTGATGTTCCAGGACCTTCACTGTATTAACAAATCCTGTACATTAACCAGTCCTGTACACTAAGAAATCGTTTACACTAACCAATACTGTACACTAACAAATCCTATACACTAGCAAATCTTGTACACTAATAAATCCTGTATACTAACCAATCCTGAACACTAGCCCATCCTGTACACTAACAAATCCTGTACACCAAAAATCATGTACACTAACAAATCCTGTACACTAACCAATCCTGTACACTAACAAATCCTGTACACTAAAAATCCTGTACACTAACCAATCTACGCTAACCATATTCATCTACGCTAACCACATTTGTCTATTATACCCGTCCTTTTCTGGACATGTCAGGCACTGTGTCCCAATCTCCGTTTTCCCCATTCCCAAACCCCGCCCCCTTTCTCTTTACTACCAATTAGTCAGACTGATGTCACAGCTCACCAATCTCCTTTCAAACATTTACCATACTTCACAACACGCACTCTCGGATGCAGATTCTTGCAAATCACAGCTAAGTGCCCCCTCTTTTCTATTATCTTCTCCACTTATATTTGTTACATATAACTGTATTGTGAAGTTCCTTTCCTGTCTCTCTGTCCTGTATGCCTTTGTATGATTAAAGTGTAAAACCAGATAGTTACAACTGTGTGATCGTTAATTGATAAAGCTGCCCCCCATACGTTTGTCTTAAATAGTCCCACGTAAAAAAAAAAAAAAATTGCTCATTTTTGGGCTCTGTTGTTACAGATCGAAAATGCTTCCCAGAACAGGAGCGACAGAGAAGAGCTGCTGAATTTGCACGTTACCTTATACTGACAGTTACAGAGTGCCTGAGAAAACAGTTTTACAGTACAGTAAAAAATAGTCCCGAAAGTGCAGCCCCTGCACCGCGACACGACAAAGATTTCTGGTGCAGAAACTTGCGCATTGATACACTTTTTTTTATTATTAACATTGCCATCGCCATTAAAAGATGCTTTAAAATAGTTTGTCTTTCTTCATGTGACGTGTCCTTCCCAGAACTGTGTTCCTCTCATTGCCTCCCTGAATGCAGTGTAGTCTTGACCAAGTTGACTGGCATCTCGCAATGACATTTTCAGACTTTCCGTGCTGGCCTGAGTCCCTCCCTCTGCCGGGCACTATGCCTTCTACTATCAACCTCTCCAAGCTGTTGTGTCTCTTGATGTGGCCGAGGTATCTCAGCTTTCTAATTTTGATGGTGTTTACAAGCCAGTTTTCTGTGACACATATTCCCATAATTGAAGCAGAAATATAACTGGAAGTGGGCTACTTTAGCTTACATGAAGACCTTGAGTGGATCTAACAAACACGTTTTTCTTCAGGCTCCACCACCTTTTAGATCACGACTAGCACTTGTTTATTAGTCTGACCGAGCCAGTTACTAGGAACACCGAGGGAGATGAGAGATAGGGTCTTGGCCACTTTTGCCTGACAAGCCCTGAAAAATGTACTGGCGCACTAAGAGAGTGGTTCCCAACTTCAGGTGGCGACCAAAGTTAAAGTCGTGAGAGAATCTGAGATAGAGTCGCCATCGAAAAGAGTTGGGAACCACCGAAATAAGAGACTGATATGTTTATACAACATATAAGAGGCCGAAGGGCCATCGTATTACAATGGACCATCCAGAGAAGTTACTTTTTCAGTTAATCCCAAGGACTACGTGAAAGCTCCCCATCCGACACGTTACCCATATTTCAGCGTCATCCCGGCATCTGCTGTAAAGAATGGAGGGGGGGGGGGGACCAATAACCGCCGACACGATCCTGTACCTCAACATCTTCACCACATCGGCTGCGAAAAACACCATGTCGCAGTTCCAAGGAGAAGTAGTTTATTTTTCTTTGTTCACCATAAGTTGTTTACAACTGAAGAAATCAGCAACATAGTGTACTGAAACTATAAAAAATAATAAATAAACACATTATTTCTTACATAATAGTAATAATAAATGTTGGAATAAATATTTACAACACTTAAAGCTAAAAATGCCTTTGTGGCTACACGGATGAATTTCTTAGCGCCGGCAGCATCTCATTCAGATGCTTACAGTAATCCGAGTAGGCGGAGGAAGAACGACACTCGGGAATATCCGTCAGCCAATGGTTGGATTCGGTTTTTCTTTTCCTCGCCGAGGGAGACCGGAAAGAGTTTCATCACCGAAGTTACTGAGCACACGATCTGCCTACGTCATTCAGGAACGATGTAATCGATGACTTAGTAGAGAAAATGATAGATGATAGCTATCCATCAACAATCGTGTTTTGTCAGAGATTTTTTCCCCTCAGTACAAGTTATGTAAAAGCTCTTATTAGTGACAATGTGAATTCGATGCAAGAAAAAAACAAATACCCTGTCTTCACAGGCTAGCAAAATATGACTTGAAAAATAAAACTAATGAAATTTCCCATTACTTAATTAATCAAGAAGGAAAAATATATGTAGAAAGAACAGTAATTGAAGTAATAAACCAGTATGCATACATCGACAGCTCACCAATCTCCTTTCAAACATTTACCATACTTCACAACACGCACTCTCGGATGCAGATTCTTGCAAATCACAGCTAAGTGCCCCCTCTTTTCTATTATCTTCTCCACTTATATTTGTTACATATAACTGTATTGTGAAGTTCCTTTCCTGTCTCTCTGTCCTGTATGCCTTTGTATGATTAAAGTGTAAAACCAGATAGTTACAACTGTGTGATCGTTAATTGATAAAGCTGCCCCCCATACGTTTGTCTTAAATAGTCCCACGTAAAAAAAAAAAAAAATTGCTCATTTTTGGGCTCTGTTGTTACAGATCGAAAATGCTTCCCAGAACAGGAGCGACAGAGAAGAGCTGCTGAATTTGCACGTTACCTTATACTGACAGTTACAGAGTGCCTGAGAAAACAGTTTTACAGTACAGTAAAAAATAGTCCCGAAAGTGCAGCCCCTGCACCGCGACACGACAAAGATTTCTGGTGCAGAAACTTGCGCATTGATACACTTTTTTTTATTATTAACATTGCCATCGCCATTAAAAGATGCTTTAAAATAGTTTGTCTTTCTTCATGTGACGTGTCCTTCCCAGAACTGTGTTCCTCTCATTGCCTCCCTGAATGCAGTGTAGTCTTGACCAAGTTGACTGGCATCTCGCAATGACATTTTCAGACTTTCCGTGCTGGCCTGAGTCCCTCCCTCTGCCGGGCACTATGCCTTCTACTATCAACCTCTCCAAGCTGTTGTGTCTCTTGATGTGGCCGAGGTATCTCAGCTTTCTAATTTTGATGGTGTTTACAAGCCAGTTTTCTGTGACACATATTCCCATAATTGAAGCAGAAATATAACTGGAAGTGGGCTACTTTAGCTTACATGAAGACCTTGAGTGGATCTAACAAACACGTTTTTCTTCAGGCTCCACCACCTTTTAGATCACGACTAGCACTTGTTTATTAGTCTGACCGAGCCAGTTACTAGGAACACCGAGGGAGATGAGAGATAGGGTCTTGGCCACTTTTGCCTGACAAGCCCTGAAAAATGTACTGGCGCACTAAGAGAGTGGTTCCCAACTTCAGGTGGCGACCAAAGTTAAAGTCGTGAGAGAATCTGAGATAGAGTCGCCATCGAAAAGAGTTGGGAACCACCGAAATAAGAGACTGATATGTTTATACAACATATAAGAGGCCGAAGGGCCATCGTATTACAATGGACCATCCAGAGAAGTTACTTTTTCAGTTAATCCCAAGGACTACGTGAAAGCTCCCCATCCGACACGTTACCCATATTTCAGCGTCATCCCGGCATCTGCTGTAAAGAATGGAGGGGGGGGGGGACCAATAACCGCCGACACGATCCTGTACCTCAACATCTTCACCACATCGGCTGCGAAAAACACCATGTCGCAGTTCCAAGGAGAAGTAGTTTATTTTTCTTTGTTCACCATAAGTTTTTACAACTGAAGAAATCAGCAACATAGTGTACTGAAACTATAAAAAATAATAAATAAACACATTATTTCTTACATAATAGTAATAATAAATGTTGGAATAAATATTTACAACACTTAAAGCTAAAAATGCCTTTGTGGCTACACGGATGAATTTCTTAGCGCTGGCAGCATCTCATTCAGATGCTTACAGTAATCCGAGTAGGCGGAGGAAGAACGACACTCGGGAATATCCGTCAGCCAATGGTTGGATTCGGTTTTTCTTTTCCTCGCCGAGGGAGACCGGAAAGAGTTTCATCACCGAAGTTACTGAGCACACGATCTGCCTACGTCATTCAGAAACGATGTGATGGATGACTTAGTAGAGAAAATGATAGATGATAGCTACCCATCAACAATCGTGTTTTGTCAGAGATTTTTTCCCCTCAGTACAAGTTATGTAAAAGCTCTTATCAGTGACAATGTGAATTCGATGCAAGAAAAAACAAATACACTGTCTTCACAGGCTAGCAAAATAGGACTTGAAAAATAAAACTAATGAAATTTCCCATTACTTAATTAATCAAGAAGGAAAAATGTATGTAGAAAGAACAGTAATTGAAGTAATAAACCAGTATGCATACATCGACAGCTACATAGACCAGGATGTTGACACCAGAAAGGATGTTAGAATTAGAATTGTATAAGCAATTCAAGAATCTTGACATTTGCCACTCAAAAGTTATAAGCACAAAAACCAAGTTAAGATTATTCAGTTCAAATGTAATATCCACCATCATTTATGCATGTGAAAGCTGGAAAACAACTGAATAAACAGACAACAAAATGGGCTATTTTTAAAACAAATACCTAAGGAAAATACTCAGTATAAAGTGGAACAAATTCAAGATTAAAGCAGAGATAAGACAGATGAGCAAACAACAACCAGCCACATGGGTGATCAGAAAAAGGAGACGGACATATGTCTGTCATATGATGAGAAGAAACAACCAGAGAATCCCAAAACATGCTGTCAACAGGCCGAAGAAAAAGAGGTCGAGCACATTAAACTCTAAAGAAGACATTGTTTAAGAGAGGCCAAGTTAGTAGACATAAAATTCCCTTGAATAGGTTGAAAAGCTCGCCGAAAACAGGAAAATTTGGCGAACTACCATGTGAGCCCTATGTGACGTTTAATAGCCTGGAAAGGATGCAGGAGAGGTAAGATATGTATGAAAGAAAATCCTTTTCTTTACTCTGGAAGGAAATCCTTTTCTTTGATCTAACCGTTTATGTTTCTTGGATGGAAATCCTTTTCTTTGGTCTAACCGTTTATGTTTCTTGGAAGGAAATCCTTTTCTTTGATCTAACCGTTTATGTTTCTTGGAAGGAAATCCTTTTCTTTGATCTAACCGTTTATGTTTCTTGGAAGGAAATCCTTTTCTTTGATCTAACCGTTCATGTTTCTTACAAGTCTGGGGCGTTCATCTTCAGTGGCCTCAGTGGAAACACCTGCAAGTGGGCGCCGATCCTAAATCAACTAGGTTTTCTTCCCAGCTGAGATAAAAGTGAGAAAAAAGGCGTTGTGAAATAGACGGTAATTTTTTTATTTAATTTATTTTCGGGTCTTTTACAATTTTTTAAACGTGTTTTGAAGACAAGAAATATTTCGTGACACAAATGTCATTTTTGTTATAACCTCGATGGCCACACACAAAAAAGGCTATAAAATGCCTGGGTTTATCTTTTAACTCATGGATTTCCATACTTATAAAATGTCTTTGTCTATCTTTAACTTAGGGGTTCCCATTTTTATAAAATGTCTATTTTTAATTCAGGGATCCCCGTACTTCAAGTGCACATGTTGCTTCGCCGTGAGGTCAAAACTATGCAAATGAGACGGGGTTAAAACCGACCAATCTGGCAAGCATCTAACTATAACTGACGTGCTGGTGTCAAGGTTGGCAAACCACAGCTGTCCAAGACCCTGTCCCACCTCTCCCTTTGTACCCACAGTAACAAGCCCAAACTGAGTATCAGGGCAAGGATCGACATAGTTCCTGTGGCTGTTGTGTCTGCTAAACAAGTATTGCACATACCCTGCTTTGTATCTCCGAGCAAGGACTGAAAAATAATCCGTTTAACCCGCTCCCAATCCGACACGATGCTGTGACTCAACACCTCCACTGCAACGGCTGCAAAGAACACTAACTCGCAGTTCCATGGAGATTGAAGAAGAAGAAGAAGAAGGACCATAATTCTTCTTCGCATTTTCTGAGACACTGAGGCTGATTGCTAAAGACAAGACACGTCTCCATTCTTCTCTGCTCTTGATCTTTTCTTGCCAACTGTCGATCGTTGTCTAGGTCTACCTTTTGGTCTATTCCCCCCTTCATCACTTTTGTATAGGCCATCTCTGTCTGTCTTCCTCCATTCCCTCTAAATGCCCGAGCCACTTCAGTCTGATGCTTTTCATAACGCCTGTTATAAGCGGGGAGCTAAACAATGTGTAGATGTCTTTGTTACTTCTAGTCTCCCTTCCTTGTGCTATAGTCTCTTACCCGTCCCACAAATTCTCAGGATTCCGTTCTCAAATGTTTGGTTTTCATCTTCTTTAGTTGTACTGCATGTTTTTGACCCATAAAGCACATTTGGTGTAATATGTTCAGTATCTATATTTAGTCTGGTGTTGTTGGACAGAATTTTTAACCGTAACCATTGTCTAAGTGCAGGATTCGTCTAGTTTCCAGCATGTATTCTGGCCATTGTCGAATGGGTTTTTTTTTAGCAAGGGCAACAATCAAATAAAATATTTTCTCAGGCATTATCGCTATTTCCTCCCTTCGTTACCAAACACGGGGGATCATTACACAATGATCGAGCTATCTCTCCTAGCTGTAAGCTTACCCGTCCTTAGAAATATATATTTTTTTTTAACTGATGTTTAACTATAGAACATGTAGACCAGCGGTTCTCAACCTTTCCTGGTCGTAGGTACTTTTCTCATTAAATGTCAGAATATTGGCCCCTGGTTGAGAAACTCATCCAGACTAGAATTTCTCTAGAAGCTTTCTGCGCTGCAACGAGCACACCCTTAAGGTGGAGCCTACTTAAAAGAACAACATTTGATCCATTTATTAAGGCAGGTTCCCACCGTCCTACAGAGCACAGAAAAGCCTGGTGTAACAAGCTGGCTAGAACATGGACAGAATGACAGGGGAGATTATAGAGTAAAGTACGCTTTATTTTTATTTTGTTTATCTCCCTTCGCTCGACAGTTTTTACAGAAATGGAAAGTTTATGGACGAATGACATATCTCAGCGTTCTCCCGTGTCTTTCTTAGTTTCTCCCGTGAAGCATTTGTTTCTCCATTCACTACTTGTCCCGGGCCAGTTATCTCAGTATATTCTCGACTTTTCTCCTCTTTCGATCGTTTCCTTTTAATTCCGCCCTCGAATTCTCTCGCTGAATATTTCCTTCGATCTATGACCTCCCGGGGGGGGGGGGGGAATAGGAGGAAAAAAAAAAAAAAATGACGTCACATTATTTTGAGTGCGTTCCTGGAAGTAACCGCCACGAGTCAGTGGTTCTCAAGCTAGGACCAGTGAATCCCGAGAAGGTACTTGGGAGGATTTTTGGGGGTTCATAGACCGGCAAATGGATTGCTTTTTTGAGCATTAAAAACTATTTCTTGCTTTAAGTTTAGTGATATGTCTGGTCTCTGGGGGGTTGAGGGGGGGGGGAGGTGGAGGTATTGTCTACGGCAAAGTACAAAGGTTAGAACCACTGGCCAGGTTCTGCATTGCTAATTGTTACAATACTTAATAGAACCTGCCTCATATTTATTGACCGTCTCAAATGTTTAGAACCATAATCTCCAGGAGGTGGCGAGCTAGAGGTTTATATGTGCGCTCTCTCTCTCTCTCTCTCTCTCTCTCTCTCTCTCTCTCTCTCTCATACACAAACATTATTTCTCTCTTTATCTCTCTCCTTCACATTCGTTTTCTCTTTCTTTCTCTGTCTCTCTTACTCACATTCATTCGATCTTTCCCACACTCCTTTGTTCTCACTTACTCCCACACACATTCATTATCTCCTTCTCTCTCACTCTTTCGTTCTTTCTTACCCTCACACACATTCATTCTTTCTTTCTCTCTCACATACACATTCACACACACTCTCTCTCACATTTTCTCTCTTTCTCTCTCTCTCTCAAGCACATTTTCTTTCTCTCTCTCTCTCTTTCTCTCCCACACACATTTTCCCTCTCTCTCTCACACACATTTTATCTCCCTTTCTCTCTCTCTCACGCATTCTCTCTCTCTCACACATTTCTCTCTTTCTCTCTCTCTCTCACATTCTCTCTCTCACACACATTTTCTCTCTCTCACACACACATTTTCTCTCTCATTACTCTCTCTTATATACACTTTTTATCTCACACACATACACATGTACTGTCTCTCACATATGTTATCTCTCTCTCTCTCTCACACATTTTCTCTCACTTTCTCTCTCGTTCACTCTCTCTCTCTCTCTCACACACATACACATTTTCTCTCACTCTCTCATACATTTTCTCTCTCTTTTTCTTTCACACATTTGCTCTCTCTTTCTCTCTCTCTCTCTCTCTCTCTCCTACATTTGCTCTTTTTCTGTCTCTCTTTCTCTGTCACATTTGCCCTCTCTTTCTCTCTCCCACACACATTTGCTCTCTCTCTCCCACATTTGCTCTCTTTTTTCTCTCTCACATAATCATCTAAGGGTCGATTAACAATGAAGACACACACACACACACAGATTAGAACAATCCCCACCACCACGAGGGCACCACAGAGCGCGGACCCCTTACCCTCGACAACAACGTCTAGCCTGGTGCTAGGACAGCCATCAAGGAGGAAGTGGGATAGGGTCTTGAACAGATCTGGTCCTTAAATCCCTCGCCAGTCATCTTTCCTGTCAGCCTGGATTATGAAGGCTGACAAACTCCCACCTCCCCCGTGGTGCAGGTAACACTCGCCAGGTCCTGTCTGGAGATGTCAGTGCTGCCCTGCTCTGTTCGTTCGTTCCTGAACTCTGTCAGATAAGATTTCCAAGGTCATGCTAGGACCAGACAAGGAGTATGGAAAAGAAATCCTTATGCTCAGACTTCTCCTCTTCCTCCTCCTTCTTTTTTTCTACACAGCAATCTAGACAAATAGGACATGCAATGAGAAGAGGGGGTATTGAAAATATTATAACAACAGGAAAAATAGAAGGAAGAAGATGAAGAGGAAGACCAAGAGAAATGATACTGGACAGTCTGACGGGATGGTGTGAGAGGAGATCACCAACTGAGCTGATGGCGTGCATGAAGGATCGGGTACTCTGGAGAAGCATAATAGCCAACGCCAGTCGGCACGGCACCTGATGATGATGATGATGATGAATCTAGACAAGGAGACAGGTCCCTACCATGACCCTCATCGTCAGCAAGACATGCTCATGTCCCTCCTCCCCCCCCCCCCCCACACACACACACATTTTTCCATCCATGCACTCTCCATGGCACCAGGTTTTGCTTCTTAAGTCTGTGTAGAGTGTGCAGGTTTCCTACACAAGTTCATTCATAAAGTGATTTGGACTCTTTTTCAATTGCCTCAAAAAGGAAAAAAAAAAGAACTGGATATTGAGGTTCACATGTTTGGAAACTGGATACATTAGAAAGAAATGTCAGAATCAGCACTGAAGGAGGCATCAGAAGATGGATATTGAAGGAGATGTCACGAGATGGTTAATGAAGGAGATGTCACGGGATGGATATGCACAAGATGGATATTGAAGGAGATGTCACGAGATGGACATTGAAGGAGATGTCACGAGATGGATATTGAAGGAGATGTCACAAGATAGATATAAAGAATATGTCACGAGATGGATATTGAAAGAGATGTCACAAAATGGATTGGATCATACAATTTTTGTGGCAAAAATGGGCATTGAAACATTGAACATTGAATTAGATATGGGAAGTTGGGTAATTATGACGTCACCTTCTGATGCTCCACCCCCAGGTTTCCTGTCTGAGTTTTCCTGATTCTCCCGCGGCCGTTCACAGAACGTGAAGTTTTAAGTCAGATTACGGCACCGTCTTTTGTTGTTTTTTTTGTTATATACTTGCTGTATGGCACCGTCTTTTGTTGTTTTTATTTGTTATATACTTGCTGTATGGCACCGTCTATTGTTGTTTTTTTTTGTTATATACTTGCTGTATGGCACCGTCTTTTGTTGTTTTTATTTGTTATATACTTGCTGTACGGAACCGTCTTTTGTTGTTTTTTTTTTTGTTATGTACTTGCTGTATGGCGCCGTCTTTTGTTGTTGTTTTTTTTATATACTTGTCGTATGGCGCCGTCTTTTGTTGTTTTTTGTTGTGTTATATACTTACTGTATGGCACCGTCTTTTGTTGTTTATTTTTTTTTTTTTTGTTATATACTTGCTGTATGGCGCCGTCTTTTGTTGTTTTTTTTTGTTATATACTTGCTGTATGGCACCGTCTTTTGTTGTTTTTTTTTGTGTGTTATATTCTTGCTGTATGGCACCGTCTTTTGTTGTTTTTTTTTTTGTTATATACTTGCTGTATGGCACCGTCTTTTGTTGTTTTTTTTTTGTTATATACTTGCTGTATGGCACCGTCTTTTGTTGTTTTTTTTTGTTATATACTTGCTGTACGGCACCGTCTTTTGTTGGTTTTTTTTTTGTTATATACTTGCTGTACGGCACCGTCTTTTGTTGTTGTTTTGTTATATACTTGCTGTATGGCACGGTCTTTTTGTTGTTTTTTTTTTTTTGTTATATACTTGCTGTATGGCACCGTCTTTTGTTGTTCTTTTTGTTATATACTTGCTGTATGGCACCATCTTTTTTTGTTTGTTTGTTATATACTTGCTGTATGACACCGTCGTTTGTATACTTGCTGTATGGCACCATCTTTTTTTTCATGTACTAGCTGTATGGCACCCTCTTTTTGTTTTTGTCATGTACTTGCTGTAGAACATCTTTTTTTGTTTTTGTCATATACTTACTGTAGAACATCTTTTTTGCTTTTGTCATATACTTGATGTAGAACATCTTTGTTGTTTTTGTCATATACTTGATGTATGGCACCGTTCATTTATTTTGTCATATACTTGATGTATAGCACCGTTCATTTATTTTGTCATATACTTGCTGTAGAACATCTTTTTTTTGTTTTTGTCATATACTTGATGTATGGCACCGTTCATTTATTTTGTCACATACTTGCTGTAGAACAATCCCCACCACCACGAGGGCACCAGAGAGCGCGGACCCCTTACCCTCGACAACAACGTCGAGCCTGGTGCTAGGACAGCCATCAAGGAGGAAGTGGGATAGGGTCTTGAACAGATCTGGTCCTGAAATCCCTCGCCAGTCTTCTTTCCTGTCGGCCTGGATTATGAAGGCTGACAAACTCCCACCTCCCCCGTGGTGCAGGTAACACTCGCCAGGTCCTGTCTGGAGATGTCAGTGCTGCCCTGCTCTGTTCGTTCGTTCCTGAACTCTGTCAGATAAGATTTCCAAGGTCATGCTAGGACCAGACAAGGAGTATGGAAAAGAAATCCTTATGCTCAGACTTCTCCTCCTCCTCCTCCTCCTTTTTTTCTACACAGCAATCTAGACAAATAGGACATGCAATGAGAAGAGGGGGTATTGAAAATATTATAACAACAGGAAAAATAGAAGGAAGAAGATAAAGAGGAAGACCAAGAGAAATGATACTGGACAGTCTGACGGGATGATGTGAGAGGAGATCACCAACTGAACTGATGGCCTGCATGAAGGATCGGGTACTCTGGAGAAGCATAATAGCCAACGCCAGTCGGCACGGCACCTGATGATGATGATGATGAATCTAGACAAGGAGACAGGTCCCTACCATGACCCTCATCGTCAGCAAAACATGCTCATGTCCCTCCTCTCCCCCACACACACATTTTTCCATCCATGCACTCTCCATGGCACCAGGTTTTGCTTCTTAAGTCTGTGTAGAGTGTGCAGGTTTCCTACACAAGTTCATTCATAAAGTGATTTGGACTTTTTTTCAATTGCCTCAAAAAGGGAAAAAAAAGAACTGGATATTGAGGTTCACATGTTTGGAAACTGGATACATTAGAAAGAAATGTCAGAATCAGCACTGAAGGAGGTATCAAAAGATGGATATTGAAGGAGATGTTACGAGATGGATAATGAAGGAGATGTCACGGGATGGATATGCACAAGATGGATATTGAAGGAGATGTCACGAGATGGACATTGAAGGAGATGTCACGAGATGGATATTGAAGGAGATGTCACAAGATAGATATAAAGAATATGTCACGAGATGGATATTGAAAGAGATGTCACAAAATGGATTGGATCATACAATTTTTGTGGCAAAAATGGGCATTGAAACATTGAACATTGAATTAGATATGGGAAGTTGGGTAACTATGACGTCACCTTCTGATGCTCCACCCCTAGGTTTCCTGTCTGAGTTTTCCTGATTCTCCCGCGGCCGTTCACAGAACGTGAAGTTTTAAGTCAGATTACGGCACCGTCTTTTGGTGTTTTTTTGTTATATACTTGCTGTATGGCACCGTCTTTTGGTGTTTTTTTGTTATATACTTGCTGTATGGCACCGTCTTTTGGTGTTTTTTTGTTATATACTTGCTGTATGGCACCGTCTTTTATTGTTGTTTTGTTATATACTTGCTGTATGGCACCGTCTTTTGTTTTTTTTCTTATATACCTGCTGTATGGCACCGTCTTTTGTTGTTTTTTTTTGTTATATACTTGCTGTATGGCACCAGCTTTTGTTGTTTTTTGTTATATACTTGATGTATGACACCGTCTTTTGTATACTTGCTGTATGGCACCATCTTTTTTGTTTTTGTCATGTACTTGCTGTATGGCACCATCTTTTTGTTTTTGTCATGTACTTGCTGTATAGCACCATCTTTTTGTTTTTGTCATGTACTTGCTGCAGAAGATATTTTTTTGTTTTTGTCATATACTTGCTGTAGATCATCTTTTTTTTTGTTTTTGTCATATACTTGCTGTAGAACATCTTTTTTTGTTTTTGTCATATACTTGCTGTAGAACATCTTTTTTGTTTTTGTCATATACTTGCTGTACATCACAATTCTTTTTCGTTTTTGTCATATACTTACTGTATAGCATTGTTTATTTCTGTTTTTGTCATATACTTGATGTATGGGACAGTTCATTTTTGTTTATCATATACTTGCTCTATAGCATCGTTTTTTTGTTCGTTTGTTTATTTTTGTCATATACTTGCTGTATGGCATCGTTGTTTATTGTCATATACTTGCTGCATAGCATCGTTTTTTGTTTTTGTCATAAACTTGCTGTATAGCATCGTTTTTTTGTTTTTGTCATATACTTGGTGTATAGCATCGTTGTTCTGTTTTATCATATACTTGCTGTATAGCATCGTTGTTCTGTTTTGTCATATATTTGCTGTATAGCATCGTTGTTCTGTTTTGTCATATACTTGCTGTATAGCATCGTTGTTCTGTTTTGTCATATACTTGCTGTATGGCATCGTTCTTTTTGTATTTGTCATATATTTGCTGTATGGCATCATGTTTTTGGGGTTGTATCATATACTTGCTGTATAGCTTCGATTTTTTGTTTTGTCATATACTTGCTGCATAGCATCGGTTTTTTTTTTCATATTCTTGCTGAATGGCATCATGTTTTTGTGTTTTTGTCATATATTTGCTGTATGGCATCGTTTCTGTCATATATTTGCTTATGACACAGTTTTGTCATATATTTGCTTATGACACTGTTTTTGTCATACACCTGTTACCATAGATTGTAAGTAAGAGCAAGAAGACACGTGCATGGTTACAGCGAGGAGATCCTGGGAATGGCTTGGTCTTATGCTTCAAGAAGAGCTCAGCCTTCTTGCTGGAGCTATCTGTTTTTTTGTGTGGGTATCCCAAGAAAGGAGAACAGGACGTCTACCATTTTGATGAAGAGATGGCGATGACGATGATGATGATACGATGATGATGACGATGATGATGATGATGACGAAGACGATGATGATGATGATGATGATGACGACTACGACGATGATGATGACGAGGACGACGATGATGATGACGACAACGATGTTGTTGATGATGATGACGACGACGACGATGATGACAACGATGTTGTTGATGATGATGATGATGATGATGATGATGATGATGATGATGATGATGATGATGATGATGATGATGATGATGATGATGATGATGACGACGACGATGATGATGATGATGATGATCTGTGTGAAAAGAAAGAGGAAAAAAACGGGTTTCCTAGAAAAGAATAGAACTGAACTGGCAGAAGATATACAACACAGACCACTACAGAACCAACGGCAGTAAAACAAGAAAAGTAGAAAGTATGGAGTAATTTTTTATACGAAACAAAAACAAGTAACAACATGTAACAATTAATAATGAAATAAATGTTTTCCGAAACTACTGTAAACATCGTTAAGAGGTTGGGGAATAAAATTAAATGAATTTGAACGAATCGATAGTTCGAGTTCCGCGTTTGTCTTCTTGATCTCTGAACTTATTTCAACTGCTCACTCCTGGCGTGCTAAATCTTGGCTATATGCTAAATTGTTAGCCTGTGCATTGGAATTGTTTCGTTGCGTGTTAATCACGTTTGCATGATGCATATTTTATAGCCTGCGTATCCGGTTTCGTGAAAACTAGAAATCGATTGAGATGTACGAAACAAATGAAGATTTTCCAAGAGTCCTTGTCATACGCCCTTGGGATAGTGGAAAGAGGGGATTATGAGTTTGTTTGTTGGATGTTTTTTTTGTTGTTTGTTTGTTGGATGTTTCTCGTTTGCTGGATGTTTCCTGTTTGATGGATGTTTCTCGTTTGTTGGATGCTTCTTGTTTGTTGAGTGTTTTTCATTTGTTGGATGTTTCTCTTTTGTTGGATGTTTCCCGTTTGTTGGATATTTCTCGTTTGTTGGATGTTTCTCGTTTGTTGGATGTTTCTGGTTTGTTGGAAGAGACCAAGTACTAACAATGTCTGCGAAAAGAGACGACGGTTGTGTCGGAGCGATAACAATATTTTTACGGCCAACGAACCAGAGTTGGTCAAGACCCTATCATTCATTTTTGGTCGATGCTTCACGCAGTAGTCTGTAGCGACACTAGGGCGGATGTGTTCGTTAGGGTCGTGGTGGAGCTTATTCAGAAGCCTGCTTCTTATGTTGGCTAAGCGTACTAAAGAGAGCTATCGGGGGGGGGGGGGGTGGGGGGAAGTCACCATAGTCAACCCAGGTGTAGAAAGTGGGTACCTGACTCTTGGAGCGGGCAGGTAAGGGTGGGCAAGCATGACACAGGCTACCTTAGTGTTCCTATAGCTCAAGGAAAATATGGACATAAACAAACTTAGACATCTCATTGACATAGACCAGGTCAAGGAAAATATAGACATAAACACTATGTAAGTTAGACATCTCATTGACATAGATCAGGTCAAGGAAAATATGGACATAAACAAACTTAGACATCTCATTGACGTAGACCAGGTCAAGGAAAATATGGACAAAAACACTATACAACTTAGACGATATCAGTGGCATAGATCAAGTCAAGGAAAATATAGACACTAACGTGATGTCCTCCATATGTCTCACGTACATTGAACTTTGACCTATGAACCTCAACACTACATCTTAAACACGCACACAAAAGATCTTAATTTCAGTTAATGGTTGTAGAAGATTAATTTGCATATTTCACAAAAGTTCTTCCATTCGCTCAGTTTTACTTCGTAGTTTAAAAAAATTTGTTTCGTGTCTAGTTAATAGTTCTTTGGGTTTCGTTGATTATCTATCTATCTATCTATCTATCTATCTATCTATCTATCTATCTATCTATCTATCTATCTATCTATCTATCTATCTATCTATCTATCTATCTGTCTGTCTGTCTGTCTGTCTGTCTGTCTATCTATCTATCTATCTATCTATCTATCTATCTATCTATCTATCTATCTGTCTGTCTGTCTATTTGTCTGTCTGTCTACCTGTCTACCTATCTATCTATCTATCTATCTATCTATCTATCTATCTATCTATCTATCTATCTATCTATCTATCTATCTATCTATCTATCTATCTATCTGTCTGTCTGTCTGTCTGTCTGTCTGTCTATCTATCTGTCTTGACATTTCGTTTGCAGAGATTAAGTTTCTACTTTATCTATCTTTTTTTTTTTTTTAATTCCTTCGGATTAAAAAAAAAACTCCAAAGGTATCATATCTTTTCTACATCTTTTGTATTTTTCTCTCATTCCTCCACAACATACATTCACACACACACACACACACAACTCACTATCTTGCAACGACCTCTCTCCTCCCCCCCCCCCTCTCTCTCTCCCCTCTCTCTTTCTCTTTCTTTCTCTCGTCCATTACGATTGATTTTCTATCATTTAGACTGCATTTGTCTTCTGAACCATACTTGGCTGCACGGCCTCTGCTCATCAGCAAACAAGAGGATGGGTCTCCCTTGTGTGTGTGTGAGAGAGAGAGAGCTTGGGGGTGGGGCAGGGAGCACAGTGTGTTTGTGTTTTATTGTTACGAGAATGGTCGTAAGGAAGGAGTGAAGAGAAAGGAGAGGACGAGTTGGTGGAAAAGGCGAGCCGCCAGGAAATGAGGTGGTCTTTGTAACAGAAAACAATAACTGGGAATTGAAACTGAAGATTAGAAAGCCGAGCTTCCAAGAGTTAAAAGGGAACACACAAAAAAAGCTGGGCACAAGAAACCAATCCGCCATCTTCATGGTTTATGGCAAATGAGAAATGGAGAGAGTGAAAATGAAACTGGGATTTCATTGTCTGTTCTGGGATTTCCTTTGTTGTTTGTCTTTGTTGCTTATTTGCTACGTGAGATGTGTGTGTGTGTTTAATATGATGTTTTTATGGTTTCGTAGTTGATAATAATAAGTTTTCTGGTGTGGCCCGCTTTGGACTAAAGTGACGGGGGGGGGGGGTGGTTATTAGTGTCAGGGAAAGAGACATGGTCAAGACCCTCTCTGTGTCCCTGTTTGTGTTCCTGATAACGGTCTCATCTTGGGATAAAGGGGCAGGTGTCACTGTGACCCACACTGGTGGTGAATCCTGCACAGAAGATCCCTTTTTCTTTTGGGGTCCTCTTCAGGCTTTGAGTCCGGCCCCCACAACCCCCGACCCAGACTTACACGGCGCCAGGGCTCCAACATCGTCAAGAGCTTCCGCTACATAGAACGTCCCGCTCCAAGTTCTCTAGAGAGGTACACCATTGTCATAGACTCATTCATTTGCATATCCCTTGCCGTACTTTGCCTCCCTAACAGCTCTCCTGTAGGCCTCTCGGTTGTGAGCAAGATGCCCAGCTGCTGATGCATCCATTTGCAGATCATCAACGATATCTTGCAGCCATCTTTGCCTTGGTCTTCCTCTCTCTCTTTTTCCCATTATGTTTCCTTCCAAGATGGTCTTTTCTAAATTATCATGACGTTTAATGTGTCCAAAATATTTAAGTTTTCTCTGTTTAATCTTCTTTACTAGCCAGCCTTCTTCAATATTAAGTTCTTGTAGTATGGAGATATTTTTTTTTATGTCCATGATATTTGAAGGAGTCTTCTGTAGCATTTACATTCAAAGGCATTTATGTGTTTTTTTCAATGTTAAGTTCTTGTAGACTTGTTCATAATTCTGGCTCTAATGGTCTTGCACAAGAGGGTGAAGACGCCTTGCTTTTTTGGCAATTAGAGGCCAATGGCTGAACAAGATGCTGTCCTTTTTTTTGGCAATTAGAGGCCAATGGCTGACCAAGATGCTGTCCTTTTTTTTGGCAATTAGAGGCCAATGGCTGAACAAGATGCTGTCCTTTTTTTTTTGGCAGTCAGAGGCCAATGGCTGAACAAGATGCTGTCCTTTTTTTTTGGCAGTCAGAGGCCAATGGCTGAACAAGATGCTGTCCTTTTTTTTTGGCAGTCAGAGCCCAATGGCTGACCAAGATGCTGTCCTTTTTTTGGCAATTAGAGGCCAATGGCTGACCAAGATGCTGTCCTTTTTTTTGGCAATTAGAGGCCAATGGCTGACCAAGATGCTGTCCTTTTTTTTGGCAATTAGAGGCCAATGGCTGAACAAGATGCTGTCCTTTTTTTGGCAATTAGAGGCCAATGGCTGACCAAGATGCTGTCCTTTTTTTTGGCAGTCAGAGCCAATGGCTGAACAAGATGCTGTCCTTTTTTTTGGCAGTCAGAGCCAATGGCTGACCAAGATGCTGTCCTTTTTTTGGCAATTAGAGGCCAATGGCTGACCAAGATGCTGTCCTTTTTTTTGGCAATTAGAGGCCAATGGCTGAACAAGATGCTGTCCTGTTTTTTTGGCAATTAGAGGCCAATGGCTGAACAAGATGCTGTCCTTTTTTTGGCAATTAGAGGCCAATGGCTGACCAAGATGCTGTCCTTTTTTTTGGCAATTAGAGGCCAATGGCTGACCAAGATGCTGTCCTTTTTTTGGCAATTAGAGGCCAATGGCTGAACAAGATGCTGTCCTTTTTTTTGGCAATTAGAGGCCAATGGCTGAACAAGATGCTGTCCTTTTTTTTGGCAATTAGAGGCCAATGGCTGAACAAGATGCTGTCCTTTTTTTGGCAATTAGAGGCCAATGGCTGACCAAGATGCTGTCCTTTTTTTTGGCAGTCAGAGCCAATGGCTGAACAAGATGCTGTCCTTTTTTTTGGCAGTCAGAGCCAATGGCTGACCAAGATGCTGTCCTTTTTTTGGCAATTAGAGGCCAATGGCTGACCAAGATGCTGTCCTTTTTTTTGGCAATTAGAGGCCAATGGCTGAACAAGATGCTGTCCTGTTTTTTTGGCAATTAGAGGCCAATGGCTGAACAAGATGCTGTCCTTTTTTTGGCAATTAGAGGCCAATGGCTGACCAAGATGCTGTCCTTTTTTTTGGCAATTAGAGGCCAATGGCTGACCAAGATGCTGTCCTTTTTTTGGCAATTAGAGGCCAATGGCTGAACAAGATGCTGTCCTTTTTTTTGGCAATTAGAGGCCAATGGCTGAACAAGATGCTGTCCTTTTTTTTGGCAATTAGAGGCCAATGGCTGACCAAGACGCTGCACTGTTTTGCAGTCAGTGTCCCATAGATGACCAAGACCCTGTCCCACATTTCCATTATTTCCCCCAAGTAACTAGCCTAGCTTGACTAACGTAGCATGGATCGCCGTAGTCCACGTGGGGGTGGAGTCTGCTAAAGAAGTATTGCTCACCTCCCACCCCCAACTTTTTTTAAGCTGTACCCTGGGGCTGAAAAGCAATAGCTGGCTTGACCCTCGTCCTCTCCAACACGATGCCGTGTCTCAACATCCCCCACCATATCTCCACAACAGAACATGAGCTGGTAGCTCCATTGATACTGAATGAGAAGAAATATATTGCATATAATTCTGTTGTCATAGCAACCATTACTTATAATATACTCGTTTTTTACCCCACTGTGTTAGCTAATCGCGTAGCAGCTAGAGTCAGGGTTATTCCATGCACATCATCATCATCATCATCATCATTATTATATTCTTCTTCTTTCTGTGTGTTTTTTTAATGAAAGAAAAGGAAGCTTAGCCTTGGTTATTTTAAAAGGGCACCCCAGGCAGATTGTAAGGTGAAGTTAATCCTCTTATGTCTTTAATGACATCTAGGGAATATGACGCTCGTGGGCAGACCTAGAGCCCAGACCTTAGAGCACAGACCTAGAGTCCAGACCTTAGAGCCCAGACTTTGGAGCGCAGACCTAAAGCCCAGACCTAGAGCCCAGACCTTATAGCCCAGACCTAGAGCCCAGACCTTAGAGTCCAGACTTTAGAGCCCAGACCTAGAGCCCAGACCTTAGAGCTCAGGCCTAGAGCCCAGACCTTAGAGTATAGACCTAGAGCCCAGACCTTAGAGCTCAGACCTAGAGCCCAGATCTAGAGCCCAGACCTTAGAGTCCAGACCTAGAGCCCAGACTTTAGAGCCCAGACCTAGAGCCCAGACCTTAGAGTCCAGACCTTAGAGCCCAGACCTTAGAGCCCAGACCTAGAGCCCAGACCTAGAGCCCAGACCTAGAGCTCAGACCTTAGAACCCAGACCTTAGAGCCCAGACCTTAGAGCCCAGCCCTTAGAACCCAGACCTTAGAACCCAGATCTTAGAGCCCAGACCTTAGAGCCCAGACCTTAGAGCCCAGACCTAGAGCGCAGACCTAGAGCCCAGACCTAGAGCCCAGACCTTAGAACCCAGACCTTAGAGCCCAGACCTTAGAGCCCAGACCATAGAACCCAGACCTAGAGCCCAGACATTAGAACCGAGACCTTAGAACCCAGACCTTAGAACACAGACCTTAGAGCCCAGACCTTAGAGCCCAGACCTTAGAACCCAGACCTAGAGCCCAGACCATAGAACCCAGACCTTAGAGCCCAGACCTTAGAGCCCAGACCTTAGAACCCAGACCTTAGAACCCAGACCTTAGAGCCCAGACCATAGAACCCAGACCTAGAGCCCAGACCTTAGAACCCAGACCTTAGAGCCCAGACCTTAGAGCCCAGACCTTAGAGCCCAGACCATAGAACCCAGACCTAGAGCCCAGACCTTAGAACCCAGACCTTAGAGCCCAGACCTTAGAGCCCAGACCTTAGAACCCAGACCTAGAGCCCAGACCTTAGAACCCAGACCTTAGAGCCCAGACCTTAGAGCCCAGACCTTAGAACCCAGACCTTAGAACCCAGACCTTAGAGCCCAGACCATAGAACCCAGACCTAGAGCCCAGACCTTAGAACCCAGACATAGAGCCCAGACCTAGAGCTCAGGCCTAGAGCCCAGACCTTAGAGTATAGACCTAGAGCCCAGACCTTAGAGCTCAGACCTAGAGCCCAGACCTAGAGCCCAGACCTAGAGCTCAGACCTTAGAACCCAGACCTTAGAGTCTCATCTTGGGATAAAGGGGCAGGTGTCACTGTGACCCACACTGGTGGTGAATCCTGCACAGAAGATCCCTTTTTCTTTTGGGGTCCTCTTCAGGCTTTGAGTCCGGCCCCCACAACCCCCGACCCAGACTTACACGGCGCCAGGGCTCCAACATCGTCAAGAGCTTCCGCTACATAGAACGTCCCGCTCCAAGTTCTCTAGAGAGGTACACCATTGTCATAGACTCATTCATGCATATCCCTTGCCGTACTTTGCCTCCCTAACAGCTCTCCTGTAGGCCTCTCGGTTGTGAGCAAGATGCCCAGCTGCTGATGCATCCATTTGCAGATCATCAACGATATCTTGCAGCCATCTTTGCCTTGGTCTTCCTCTCTCTCTTTTTCCCATTATGTTTCCTTCCAAGATGGTCTTTTCTAAATTATCATGACGTTTAATGTGTCCAAAATTTTAAGTTTTCTCTGTTAATCTTCTTTACTAGCCAGCCTTCTTCAATATTAAGTTCTTGTAGTATGGAGATATTTTTTTTTATGTCCATGATATTTGAAGGAGTCTTCTGTAGCATTTACATTCAAAGGCATTTATGTGTTTTTTTTCAATGTTAAGTTCTTGTAGACTTGTTCATAATTCTGGCTCTAATGGTCTGCACAAGAGGGTGAAGACGCCTTGCTTTTTTGGCAATTAGAGGCCAATGGCTGAACAAGATGCTGTCCTTTTTTTGGCAATTAGAGGCCAATGGCTGACCAAGATGCTGTCCTTTTTTTGGCAATTAGAGGCCAATGGCTGAACAAGATGCTGTCCTTTTTTTTTTGGCAGTCAGAGGCCAATGGCTGAACAAGATGCTGTCCTTTTTTTTTGGCAGTCAGAGGCCAATGGCTGAACAAGATGCTGTCCTTTTTTTTTGGCAGTCAGAGCCAATGGCTGACCAAGATGCTGTCCTTTTTTTGGCAATTAGAGGCCAATGGCTGACCAAGATGCTGTCCTTTTTTTGGCAATTAGAGGCCAATGGCTGACCAAGATGCTGTCCTTTTTTTGGCAATTAGAGGCCAATGGCTGAACAAGATGCTGTCCTTTTTTTGGCAATTAGAGGCCAATGGCTGACCAAGATGCTGTCCTTTTTTTGGCAGTCAGAGCCAATGGCTGAACAAGATGCTGTCCTTTTTTTGGCAGTCAGAGCCAATGGCTGACCAAGATGCTGTCCTTTTTTTGGCAATTAGAGGCCAATGGCTGACCAAGATGCTGTCCTTTTTTTGGCAATTAGAGGCCAATGGCTGAACAAGATGCTGTCCTTTTTTTTTGGCAATTAGAGGCCAATGGCTGAACAAGATGCTGTCCTTTTTTTGGCAATTAGAGGCCAATGGCTGACCAAGATGCTGTCCTTTTTTTTTTTGGCAATTAGAGGCCAATGGCTGACCAAGATGCTGTCCTTTTTTTGGCAATTAGAGGCCAATGGCTGAACAAGATGCTGTCCTTTTTTTGGCAATTAGAGGCCAATGGCTGAACAAGATGCTGTCCTTTTTTTGGCAATTAGAGGCCAATGGCTGACCAAGACGCTGCACTGTTTTGCAGTCAGTGTCCCATAGATGACCAAGACCCTGTCCCACATTTCCATTATTTCCCCCAAGTAACTAGCCTAGCTTGACTAACGTAGCATGGATCGCCGTAGTCCACGTGGGGGTGGAGTCTGCTAAAGAAGTATTGCTCACCTCCCACCCCCAACTTTTTTAAGCTGTACCCTGGGGCTGAAAAGCAATAGCTGGCTTGACCCTGGTCCTCTCCAACACGATGCCGTGCCTCAACATCCCCACCATATCTCCACAACAGAACATGAGCTGGTAGCTCCATTGATACTGAATGAGAAAAATATTGCATATAATTCTGTTGTCATAGCAACCACTACTTATATATACTCGTTTTTACCCCACTGTGTTAGCTAATCGCGTAACAGCTAGAGTCAGGGTTATTCCATACATATCATCTTCATCATCATTATATTCTTCTTCTTTCTGTGTGTTTTTTTAATGAAAGAAAAGGAAGCTTAGCCTTGGTTATTTTAAAAGAGCACCCCAGGCAGATTGTAAGGTGAAGTTAATCCTCTTATGTCTTTAACGACATCTAGGGAATATGACGCTCGTGGCAGACCTAGAGCCCAGACCTTAGAGCCCAGACCTTAGAGCACAGACCTAGAGTCCAGACCTAGAGCTCAGACCTTGGAGCGCAGACCTAAAGCCCAGACCTTAGAGCCCAGACTTTAGATCCCAGACCTAGAGCCCAGACCTTAGAGCACAGACCTAGAGTCCAGACCTTAGAGCCCAGACCTTAGAGCCCAGACCTAGAGCCCAGACCTAGAGCCCAGACCTTAGAGCCCAGACCTTAGAGCCCAGACCTTAGAGCCCAGACCTTAGAACCCAGACCTAGAGCCCAGACCTTAGAGTCCAGACTTTAGAGCCCAGACCTAGAGCCCAGACCTTAGAGCTCAGGCCTAGAGCCCAGACCTTAGAGTATAGACCTAGAGCCCAGACCTTAGAACCCAGACCTAGAGCCCAGACCTTAGAACCCAGACCTTAGAGCCCAGACCTAGACCCAGACCTTAGAGCCCAGACCTAGACCCAGACCTTAGAGCTCAGACCTAGACCCAGACCTTAGAGCTCAGACCTAGACCCAGACCTTAGAGCTCAGACCTAGACCAGACCTTAGAGCTCAGACCTAGACCCAGACCTTAGAGCTCAGACCTAGACCCAGACCTTAGAGCCCAGACCTAGACCCAGACCTTAGAGCCCAGACCTAGACCCAGACCTAGACCCAGACCTAGACCCAGACCTTAGAGCCCAGACCTAGACCCAGACCTAGACCCAGACCTTAGAGCCCAGACCTAGACCCAGACCTTAGAGCCCAGACCTAGACCCAGACCTAGACCCAGGCCTTAGAGCCCAGACCTAGACCCAGACCTTAGAGCTCAGACCTAGACCCAGACCTAGACCCAGACCTTAGAGCTCAGACCTAGACCCAGACCTAGACCCAGACCTTAGAGCCCAGACCTAGACCCAGACCTTAGAGCCCAGACCTTAGAGCCCAGACCTAGACCCAGACCTTAGAGCCCAGACCTAGACCCAGACCTTAGAGCCCAGACCTAGACCCAGACCTTAGAGCCCAGACCTAGACCCAGACCTTAGAGCCCAGACCTAGACCCAGACCTTAGAGCTCAGACCTAGACCCAGACCTAGACCCAGACCTTAGAGCTCAGACCTAGACCCAGACCTAGACCCAGACCTTAGAGCTCAGACCTAGACCCAGACCTAGACCCAGACCTTAGAGCCAGACCTAGACCCGACCTTAGAGCTCAGACCTAGACCCAGACCTTAGAGTCCAGACCTAGACCCAGACCTTAGAGCCCAGACCTAGACCCAGACCTTAGAGCTCAGACCTAGACCCAGACCTAGACCCAGACCTAGACCCAGACCTTAGAGCCCAGACCTAGACCCAGACCTTAGAGTCCAGACCTAGACCCAGACCTTAGAGCTCAGACCTAGACCCAGACCTTAGAGCTCAGACCTAGACCCAGACCTTAGAGTCCAGACCTAGACCCAGACCTTAGAGCCCAGACCTAGACCCAGACCTTAGAGCTCAGACCTAGACCCAGACCTTAGAGCTCAGACCTAGACCCAGACCTTAGAGTCCAGACCTAGACCCAGACCTTAGAGCCCAGACCTAGACCCAGACCTTAGAGCCCAGACCTAGACCCAGACCTTAGAGCCCAGACTTAGACCCAGACCTAGACCCAGACCTTAGAGCCCAGACCTAGACCCAGACCTTAGAGCTCAGACCTAGACCCAGACCTAGACCCAGACCTTAGAGCTCAGACCTAGACCCAGACCTAGACCCAGACCTTAGAGCTCAGACCTAGACCCAGACCTAGACCCAGACCTTAGAGCCAGACCTAGACCCGACCTTAGAGCTCAGACCTAGACCCAGACCTTAGAGTCCAGACCTAGACCCAGACCTTAGAGCCCAGACCTAGACCCAGACCTTAGAGCTCAGACCTAGACCCAGACCTAGACCCAGACCTAGACCCAGACCTTAGAGCCCAGACCTAGACCCAGACCTTAGAGTCCAGACCTAGACCCAGACCTTAGAGCTCAGACCTAGACCCAGACCTTAGAGCTCAGACCTAGACCCAGACCTTAGAGTCCAGACCTAGACCCAGACCTTAGAGCCCAGACCTAGACCCAGACCTTAGAGCTCAGACCTAGACCCAGACCTTAGAGCTCAGACCTAGACCCAGACCTTAGAGTCCAGACCTAGACCCAGACCTTAGAGCCCAGACCTAGACCCAGACCTTAGAGCCCAGACCTAGACCCAGACCTTAGAGCCCAGACTTAGACCCAGACCTAGACCCAGACCTTAGAGCCCAGACCTAGACCCAGACCTTAGAGCTCAGACCTAGACCCAGACCTAGACCCAGACCTTAGAGCTCAGACCTAGACCCAGACCTTAGAGCTCAGACCTAGACCCAGACCTTAGAGCTCAGACCTAGACCCAGACCTTAGAGCTCAGACCTAGACCCAGACCTTAGAGCCCAGACCTAGACCCAGACCTTAGAGCCCAGACCTAGACCCAGACCTTAGAGCTCAGACCTAGACCCAGACCTTAGAGTCCAGACCTAGACCCAGACCTTAGAGCCCAGACCTAGACCCAGACCTTAGAGCCCAGACCTAGACCCAGACCTTAGAGCCCAGACCTAGACCCAGACCTTAGAGCTCAGACCTAGACCCAGACCTTAGAGCTCAGACCTAGACCCAGACCTTAGAGCTCAGACCTAGACCCAGACCTTAGAGCTCAGACCTAGACCCAGACCTAGACCCAGACCTTAGAGCTCAGACCTAGACCCAGACCTAGACCCAGACCTTAGAGCTCAGATCTAGACCCAGACCTAGACCCAGACCTAGACCCAGACCTTGGAGCTCAGACCTAGACCCAGACCTAGACCCAGACCTTAGAGCTCAGATCTAGACCCAGACCTAGACCCAGACCTAGACCCAGACCTTAGAGCTCAGACCTAGACCCAGACCTAGACCCAGACCTTAGAGCTCAGACCTAGACCCAGACCTTAGAGCTCAGACCTAGACCCAGACTTTAGAGCTCAGATCTAGACCCAGACAGAGCTCAGACCTAGACCCAGACCTAGACCCAGACCTTAGAGCTCAGACCTAGACCCAGACCTTAGAGCCCAGACCTAGACCCAGACCTTAGAGCTCAGACCTAGACCCAGACCTTAGAGCCCAGACCTAGACCCAGACCTTAGAGCTCAGACCTAGACCCAGACCTAGACCCAGACCTAGACCCAGACCTTAGAGCCCAGACCTAGACCCAGACCTTAGAGCTCAGACCTAGACCCAGACCTAGACCCAGACCTTAGAGCTCAGACCTAGACCCAGACCTTAGAGCTCAGACCTAGACCCAGACCTTAGAGCCCAGACCTAGACCCAGACCTTAGAGCTCAGACCTAGACCCAGACCTAGACCCAGACCTAGACCCAGACCTTAGAGCCCAGACCTAGACCCAGACCTAGACCCAGACCTTAGAGCCAGACCTAGACCCAGACCTAGACCCAGACCTAGACCCAGACCTAGACCCAGACCTAGACCAGACCTAGACCAGACCTTAGAGCTCAGACCTAGACCCAGACCTAGACCCAGACCTAGACCCAGACCTTAGAGCCCAGACCTAGACCCAGACCTTAGAGCTCAGACCTAGACCCAGACCTTAGAGCCCAGACCTAGACCCAGACCTTATAGCTCAGACCTAGACCCAGACCTAGACCCAGACCTAGACCCAGACCTTAGAGCCCAGACCTAGACCCAGACCTTAGAGCTCAGACCTAGACCCAGACCTAGACCCAGACCTTAGAGCCCAGACCTAGACCCAGACCTTATAGCCCAGACCTTAGAGCTCAGACCTAGACCCAGACCTTAGAGCTCAGACCTAGACCCAGACCTTAGAGCCCAGACCTAGACCCAGACCTTATAGCCCAGACCTAGAGTCCAGACCTTAGAGCTCAGACCTAGAGTCCAGACCTTAGAGCTCAGACCTAGAGTCCAGACCTTAGAGCTCAGACCTAGATTCCAGACCTTAGAGCTCAGACCTAGAGTCCAGACCTTAGAGCTCAGACCTAGAGTCCAGACCTTAGAGCTCAGACCTAGAGTCCAGACCTTAGAGCTCAGACCTAGAGCCTAGACCTAGAGCGCAGCCGCCTTGCCTGCCTCAACTCCTGAAAAAAACAACTATCAGGTACCCGTTTCTGCAGATATGTTACTTGAGCTTCTCCAGCCAGGTTCTAACCCCGACCTTCGTCATGAGAGACTAGGCGCTAGCTACTTGGGCGTCGTGGAGCTGGGAGGGGGAGAGGGGAGGAGAACACGGTACTCGTGACAGGTCAGCATACTAGAGGATGATGTGGTCAGGCTTTACCTCCACTTCTCTCAGAGTTGGGGATGGGAGTTAATCGGGGGAGGGGGTATTGGGAGATGGGGGTTATTGGGGGGGGGGGTTATTGGGGGATGTGGGTATTGGAGGAATAGAAGTTATTGGGGGATGGGGGTTATTGGGGGGTGGGTGGGTGTTATTGGGGGCATATCAGTTAGTGGGGGATGGGGGTTATTCGGGAATGGGGTTACTGGGTGGATGGGGGTTATTGGGTGGATGGGGGTTATTGGGTGGATGGGGGTTATTGGGTATATGGGAGTTATTGAGGAATTGGGGTTTATTTGGGGTGGGGGTTATTGGGTGATGAAGGTTTTTAGGAGGGGGGCTATTGGGGGGTGGGGGTTATTGGGGTGGGGTCCAGACATCGCCAAGAAAGACAACTAACCCAGCTTCTGAAATCGGCTAGTAACGCGGAAGACAGTCTTTTTTTTTTTTTTTGGAGGGGGGAGGTGATCAGCCAATACGAAGACGGATGGCTATCACTCGAACCTCTTCTCGCAGTATAAGAGATTAAAAGCACTAAGGACGGAGTATCATAAATATGGAATGAGAATCAGGAATATGATGGGAAGGCAGTATTATAATGGGAATCAGTGATAGAATAAGAGGCAGGATTATAATGGGATTCAGGGGTACGATAAGAGGCAGGATTATACAAGTAACTTCTAGGATGTGACGAGAGGCAAGAATATAACGAGAGGAAAGGATATAGAGAGACAGGAATATAATGAGTGCCAGGGATATGATGAGAGGCAAGAATACAATGAGGGACAGAACACGAGAAACAGAAATATAACGATATTCAGAAATATAATTAGACACAAATATATAATGAGAGACAAATATATTAAGAGACAGAAATATGAGAGACAGGAATATAATTGAGAGACAGAAATATAATGAGAAGCAAAACTATGAAGAGACAGGCAGAAAAAGGAGAAGCAAAGATATGATGGAAGGCAGGATTATAATGGGAAAGAGTGACATGAGGGGAGGCAGGATTATAAAGGGAGGGTGGGCTATGATGGAAGGCAGGATTATAATACGAGGCAGGGATATATGATGGAAAGCAGATTTATAATACGATGCAGGGACAAGATGGGAGGCATGATAAGAGAAAAGAATATAAAGAGAGGCAGAGATAGAAAGGGAAAAAGGGGATTGATGAGAGGCAGGGCTATAATTGGAGGCAGCGATATTAATGAGAGGCAGGGATACAGTGAGACTCAGGAATATAATGGGAGGCAGGATTATAATGGGAATCAAGACTATGCTGGGAAGCAGGATTATAAATGGAGACGGGATTATAATGGGAATCAGGGATAACATGGGAGGCAGGATTATAAATGGAGACATGATTATAAATCGAGGCAGGATTATAATGGGAATTAGGGATAAGATGGGAGGCAAGATTATAAATCGTGGCAATATTATATTGAGAAACAAGCATGTAATAAAATACGGCTGTAGAAGGAAGCAGGGATAAGAAGGAAGGCAGGGATAAGATGGGGGCAGGGATAAGATGGAGGGCAGGGATAAGATGGGGGACAGGGATAAGATGAGAGGCGGGGATAAAATGGGAGTCAGGAATAAGACAGGTGTGTTATGGTAGGTACAGATATAATGGTAAGGAGAGACGTGTTGTGAAACAAGGATATGAGGATATCTAACATCCTTTCCTCTTTCGTTTCAAGCATTCAGGACTCTAAGGGGAGCCAGGAGTCAAGATGTTCTGACCAGAAAGAGTGAATGAAGGCTGTAAGAGGAGAGGATCCTAGAGAGGGCCGTAAGGCAAAGAGGATGGTTTGAGTCGGACAAACAACATGTGACTGAGCTTGGCGGAGAACAGATTAGAGAGGATTTGCGAGAGTGAGGAGTGTACAAGAGGATTTATTGTGTGTGGAGGTACTTTGAGAGATTTCCAGCTCTGGAGAGGGTGAGAGAGAAAGAGGGGGGAGGGGATAATGATTGAGAGGAAACAGGGAGAGATGAGAGGGACAATAGAGATAATGAGAATAAGGGAGTGATAGAGAGATAGACAAGAAGAATGAATGAGTGAATGATAGAGAGA
>CM019710.1:7960023-7965023 GCA_009760885.1 Achatina immaculata
TAGACCAGGATGGTGACACCAGAAAGGAAGTTAGAATTTGAATTGCAAAAGCAGCATTGACCTTCAAGAATCTTGAGAACATATGGCATTCAAAAGTTGTGAGCACAAAACCAAGCTAAGATTATTCAATTCAAATGTAATATCCACCCTAATTATGCATGTGAAAGCTGGAAAAAAAAAAAAAGAAACAGACAAAATTAGACTCTTTTTATTTCTGAATATAGTATATTTCTGTTTCTCGTGTTCTGTCCCTCATTGTATTCTTGCCTCTCATCATATCCCTGGCACTCATTATATTCCTGTCTCTCTATATCCTTTCCTCTCGTTATATTCTTGCCTCTCGTCACATCCTAGAAGTTACTTGTATAATCCTGCTCTTATCGTACCCCTGAATCCATTATAATCCTGCCTCTTATTCTATCACTGATTCCCATTTAATCCTGCCTTCCCATCTATTCCTGATTCTATCCATATTTATGATACTCCGTCCTTAGTGCTTTTAATCTCTTATACTGCGCGAAGAGGTTCGAGTGATAGCCATCCGTCTTCGTATTGGCTGATCACCTCCCCCTCCAAAAAAAAAAAAAGACTGTCTTCCGCGTTACTAGCCGATTTCAGAAGCTGGGTTAGTCGTCTTTCTTGGCGATGCCTGGACCCCCCCAATAACCCCACCCCCAATAGCCCCCTCCTAAAAACCTTCATCACCCAATAACCCCCACCCCAAATAAACCCCAATTCCTCAAAATCCCATATACCCAATAACCCCCATCCACCCAATAACCCCCATCCACCCAATAACCCCCATCCACCCAGTAACCCCATTCCGATAACCCCCATCCCCCACTAACTGATATGCCCCACAATAACACCCACCCACCCCCCCCAATAACCCCCATCCCCCAATAACCCTATTCCTCCAATACCCACATCCCCCAATAACCCCCCCCCCAATAACCCTCATCCCCCAATACCCCCTCCCCGATTAATCCCATCCCCAACTCTGAGAGAAGTGGAGGTAAAGCCTGACACATCATCCTCTAGTATGCTGACCTGTCACGAGTACCGTGTTCTCCTCCCCTCCCCCTCCCAGCTCCACGACGCCCGAGTAGCTAGCGCACTAGTCTCTCATGACGAAGGTCGGGGTTAGAACCTGGCTGGAGAAGCTCAAGTAACATATCTGCAGAAACGGGCACCTGATAGTTTTTTTTTTCTGGAGTTGAGGCAGGCAAGGCGGCTGTGCTCTAGGTCTAGGCTCTAGGTCTGAGCTCTAAGGTCTGGGCTCTAGGCCTGAGCTCTAAGGTCTGGGCTCTAGGTCTGAGCTCTAAGGTCTGGGCTCTAGGTCTGAGCTCTAAGGTCTGGGCTCTAGGTCTGAGCTCTAAGGTCTGGGCTCTAGGCCTGAGCTCTAAGGTCTGGGCTCTAGGTCTGGGCTCTAAAGTCTGGACTCTAAAGTCTGGGCTCTAAAGTCTGGGCTCTAAAGTCTGGACTCTAAAGTCTGGGCTCTAGGTCTGGGCTCTAAAGTATGGGCTCTAGGTCTGAGCTCTAAGGTCTGGGCTCTAGGTCTAAGGTCTGGGCTCTAGGCCTGAGCTTTAAGGTCTGGGCTCTAAAGTCTGGACTCTAAGGTCTGGGCTCTAGGTCTGGGCTCTAAAGTCTGGGCTCTAGGTCTGGGCTCTAAAGTCTGGACTAAGGTCTGAGCTCTAGGTCTGGGCTCTAAAGTCTGGACTCTAAGGTCTGGGCTCTAGGTCTGGACTCTAAGGTCTGGGCTCTAGGTCTGGGCTCTAAAGTATGGGCTCTAGGCCTGAGCTCTAAGGTCTAGGCTCTAGGTCTGGGCTCTAAAGTCTGGACTCTAAGGTCTGGGCTCTAGGTCTGGGATCTAAAGTCTGGGCTCTAGGTCTGGGCTCTAAGGTCTGGGCTCTAGGTCTGGGCTCTAGGTCTGGACTCTAAGGTCTGGACTAAGGTCTGGGCTCTAGGTCTGGGCTCTAAAGTATGGGCTCTAGGTCTGAGCTCTAAGGTCTGGGCTCTAGATCTATACTCTAAGGTCTGGGCTCTAGGCCTGAGCTCTAAGGTCTGGGCTCTAGGTCTAGGCTCTAAAGTCTGGACTCTAAGGTCTGGGCTCTAGGTCTGGGATCTAAGGTCTGGGCTCTAAGGTTTGGGCTCTAAGGCCTGGGCTATAAGGTCTGGGCTCTAGGTCTGGGCTTTAGGTCTGCGCTCCAAGGTCTGGGCTCTAAGGTCTGGACTCTAGGTCTGTGCTCTAAGGTCTGGGCTCTAGGTCTGGGATCTAAAGTCTGGGCTCTAAGGTCTGGGCTTTAGGTCTGCGCTCCAAGGTCTGAGCTCTGAGGTCTGGACTCTAGGTCTGTGCTCTAAGGTCTGGGCTCTAAGGTCTGGGCTCTAGGTCTGCCCACGAGCGTCATATTCCCTAGATGTCGTTAAAGACATAAGAGGATTAACTTCACCTTACAATCTGCCTGGGGTGCTCTTTTAAAATAACCAAGGCTAAGCTTCCTTTTCTTTCATTAAAAAAACACACAGAAAGAAGAAGAATATAATGATGATGAAGATGATATGTATGGAATAACCCTGACTCTAGCTGTTACGCGATTAGCTAACACAGTGGGGTAAAAAACGAGTATATTATAAGTAGTGGTTGCTATGACAACAGAATTATATGCAATATATTTCTTCTCATTCAGTATCAATGGAGCTACCAGCTCATGTTCTGTTGTGGAGATATGGTGGGGGATGTTGAGGCACGGCATCGTGTTGGAGAGGACCAGGGTCAAGCCAGCTATTGCTTTTCAGCCCCAGGGTACAGCTTAAAAAAAGTTGGGGGTGGGAGGTGAGCAATACTTCTTTAGCAGACTCCACCCCCACGTGGACTACGGCGACCCATGCTACGTTAGTCAAGCTAGGCTAGTTACTTGGGGGAAATAATGGAAATGTGGGACAGGGTCTTGGTCATCTATGGGACACTGACTGCAAAACAGTACAGCATCTTGGTCAGCCGTTGGCCTCTAATTGCCAAAAAAAGGGCAGCGTCTTGGTCAGCCATTGGCCTCTAATTGCCAAAAAAAGGGCAGCATCTTGGTCAGCCATTGGCCTCTAATTGCCAAAAAAAGGGCAGCATCTTGGTCAGCCATTGGCCTCTGATTGCCAAAAAAAGGGCAGCGTCTTGGTCAGCCATTGGCCTCTAATTGCCAAAAAAAGGGCAGCGTCTTGGTCAGCCGTTGGCCTCTAATTGCCAAAAAAAGGGCAGCGTCTTGGTCAGCCGTTGGCCTCTAATTGCCAAAAAAAAAAAAGGGCAGCATCTTGGTCAGCCGTTGGCCTCTAATTGCCAAAAAAAAAAAAAAAGGGCAGCATCTTGGTCAGCCGTTGGCCTCTAATTGCCAAAAAAAAAAAAGGGCAGCATCTTGGTCAGCCGTTGGCCTCTGATTGCCAAAAAAAGGGCAGCGTCTTGGTCAGCCGTTGGCCTCTAATTGCCAAAAAAAAAAAAAAAGGGCAGCGTCTTGGTCAGCCGTTGGCCTCTGATTGCCACAAAAGCAAGGCGTCTTCACCCTCATGTGCAAGACCATTAGTGCCAGAATTATGTTCAATTCTACAAGAACTTAACATTGAAAAAAAAAACACATCAATGCCTTTGAATGTAAATCCTACAGAAGACTCCTTCAAATATCATGGACACACAAAAACAAAAAAAAACAAATATCTCCATACTACAAGAACTTAATATTGAAGAAGGCTGGCTAGTAAAGAAGATTAAACAGAGAAAACTTAAATATTTTGGACACATTAAACGTTATGATAATCTAGAAAAGACCATCTTGGAAGGAAACATAATGGGAAAAAGAGAGAGAGGAAGATCAAGGCAAAGATGGCTGCAGGACATCGTTGATGATCTGCAAATGGATGCATCAGCAGCTGGGCATCTTGCTCACAACCGAGAGGCCTACAGGAGAGCTGTTAGAGAGGCAAAGTACCGCAAGGGATATGCAAATGAATGAGTCTATGACAATGGTGTACCTCTCTAGAGAACTTGGAGCGGGACGTTCTATGTAGCGGAAGCTCTTGACGATGTTGGAGCCCTGGCGCCGTGTAAGTCTGGGTCGGGGGTTGTCGGGGCCGGACTCAAAGCCTGAAGAGGACCCCAAAAGAAAAAGGGATCTTCTGTGCAGGATTCACCACCAGTGTGGGTCACAGTGACACCTGCCCCTTTATCCCAAGATGAGACCGTTATCAGGAACACAAACAGGGACACAGAGAGGGTCTTGACCATGTCTCTTTCCCTGACACTAATAACCACCCCCCCCCCCGTCACTTTAGTCCAAAGCGGGCCACACCAGAAAACTTATTATTATCAACTACGAAACCATAAAAACATCATATTAAACACACACACATCTCACGTAGCAAATAAGCAACAAAGACAAACAAACAACAAGGAAATCCCAGAACAGACAATGAAATCCCAGTTTCATTTTCACACTCTCCATTTCTCATTTGCCATAAACCATGAAGATGGCGGATTGGTTTCTTGTGCCCTTTTTTTTTTTGTTTTGTGTTCCCTTTTAACTCTTGGAAGCTCGGCTTTCTAATCTTCAGTTTCAATTCCCAGTTATTGTTTTCTGTTACAAAGACCACCTCATTTCCTGGCGGCTCGCCTTTTCCACCAACTCGTCCTCTCCTTTCTCTTCACTCCTTCCTTACGACCATTCTCGTAACAATAAAACACAAACACACTGTGCTCCCTGCCCCACCCCCAAGCTCTCTCTCTCACACACACACAAGGGAGACCCATCCTCTTGTTTGCTGATGAGCAGAGGCCGTGCAGCCAAGTATGGTTCAGAAGACAAATGCAGTCTAAATGATAGAAAATCAATCGTAATGGACGAGAGAAAGAAAGAGAGAGAGAGAGAGAGAGGGAAGAGAGAGAGAGAGAGAGAGGGAAGAGAGAGAGGGGGGAAGGAGAGAGAGGTCGTTGCAAGATAGTGGGTGTGTGTGTGTGGAAT
>CM019710.1:7970023-7987410 GCA_009760885.1 Achatina immaculata
TCCACCACGACCCTAACGAACACATCCGCCCTAGTGTCGCTACAGACCACTGCGTTGAGCATCGACCAAAAAAGAATGATAGGGTCTTGACCAACTCTGGTTCGTTGGCCGTAAAAATATTGTTATCGCTCCGACACAACCGTCGTCTCTTTTCGCAGACATTGTTAGTACTTGGTCTCTTCCAACAAACCAGAAACATCCAACAAACGAGAAACATCCAACAAACGAGAAATATCCAACAAACGGGAAACATCCAACAAAAGAGAAACATCCAACAAATGAAAAACACTCAACAAACAAGAAGCATCCAACAAACGAGAAACATCCATCAAACAGGAAACATCCAGCAAACGAAAACATCCAACAAACAAACAAAAAAAAAACATCCAACAAACAAACTCATAATCCCTCTTTCCACATCCCAAGGGCGTATGACAAGGACTCTTGGAAAATCTTCATTTGTTTCGTACATCTCAATCGATTTCTAGTTTTCACGAAACGGATACGCAGGCTATAAAATATGCATCATGCAAACGTGATTAACACGCAACGAAACAATTCCAATGCACAGGCTAACAATTTAGCATATAGCCAAGATTTAGCACGCCAGGAGTGAGCAGTTGAAATAAGTTCAGAGATCAAGAAGACAAACGCGGAACTCGAACTATCGATTCGTTCAAATTCATTTAATTTTATTCCCCAACCTCTTAACGATGTTTACAGTAGTTTCGGAAAACATTTATTTCATTATTAATGTTACATGTTGTTACTTGTTTTTGTTTCGTATAAAAAATTACTCCATACTTTCTACTTTTCTTGTTTTACTGCCGTTGGTTCTGTAGGGTCTGGTTGTATATCTTCTGCCAGTTCAGTTCTTCTTTTCTAGGAAACCCGTTTTTTCCCTCTTTTTTCACACAGATCATCTTCATATCATCATCATCATCATCATCGTATCCATCATCATCATAATATCATCATCATCATCAAAATCATCGTAGTCATAGTCATCATCATCGACAACAACATCGTCGTCGTCATCGTCATCATGATCATCATGATCATCATCATGATCATATCATCATCATCATCATCATCATCATCATCATCATCAACAACATCGTTGTCGTCATCATCGTCGTCGTCATCATCATCAACAACATCGTTGTCGTCATCATCATCGTCATCATCACCATCAACAACATCGTTGTCGTCATCATCATCGTCATCATCATCATCATCATCGTCGTCGTCATCATCATCATCATCGTCCTCGTCATCATCATCATCATCATCATCATTATCATCATTGTCGTCGTCATCATCATCATCATCATCATCGTCGTCGTCGTCGTCATCATCATCATCATCATCGTATCATCATCATCGTCATCGCCATCTCTTCATCAAAATGGTAGACGTCCTGTTCTCCTTTCTTGGGATACCCACACAAAAAAACAGATAGCTCCAACAAGAAGGCTGAGCTCTTCTTGAAGCATAAGACCAAGCTATTCCCAGGATCTCCTCGCTGTAACCATGCACGTGTCTTCTTGCTCTTACTTACAATCTATGGTAACAGGTGTATGACAAAACCAGTGTCATAAGCAAATATATGACACAAAAATGTGTCATAAGCAAATATATGACAAAACTGTGTCATAAGCAAATATATGACAAAACTGTGTCATAAGCAAATATATGACAAAAACTGTGTCATAAGCAAAATATGACAAAAACTGTGTCATAAGCAAATATATGACAAAAGCTGTGTCATAAGCAAATATATGACAAAAGCTGTGTCATAAGCAAATATATGACAAAAACTGTGTCATAAGCAAATATATGACAGAAACGATGCCATACACCAAGTATATGACAAAAACACAAAAACATGATGCCATTCAGCAAGAATATGAAAAAAAAACCGATGCTATGCAGCAAGTATATGACAAAACAAAAATCGAGATATACAGCAATATGACACAACCCCAAAAACATGATGCCATACAGCAAATATATGACAAATACAAAAAGAACGATGCCATACAGCAAGTATATGACAAAACAGAACAACGATGCTATACAGCAAATATATGACAAAACAGAACAACGATGCTATACAGCAAGTATATGACAAAACAGAACAACGATGCTATACACCAAGTATATGACAAAAACAAAAAAACGATGCTATACAGCAAGTTTATGACAAAAACAAAAAGCGATGCTATGCAGCAAGTATATGACAGTAAACAACGATGCCATACAGCAAGTATATGACAAAAACAAACAAACGAACAAAAAAACGATGCTATAGAGCAAGTATATGATAAACAAAAATGAACTGTCCCATACATCAAATATATGACAAAAACAGAAATAAACAATGCTATACAGTAAGTATATGACAAAAACGAAAAAGAATGGTGATGTACAGCAAGTATATGACAAAAACAAAAAAGATGTTCTACAGCAAGTATATGACAAAAACAAAAAAAGATGTTCTACAGCAAGTATATGACAAAATAAATGAACGGTGCCATACATCAAGTATATGACAAAAACAAAAAAAGATGTTCTACATCAAGTATATGACAAAAACAAAAAAGATGTTCTACAGCAAGTATATGACAAAAACAAAAAAAAAGATGATCTACAGCAAGTATATGACAAAAACAAAAAAAGATCTTCTGCAGCAAGTACATGACAAAAACAAAAAGATGGTGATATACAGCAAGTACATGACAAAAACAAAAAGATGGTGCCATACAGCAAGTACATGACAAAAACAAAAAGATGGTGCCATACAGCAAGTATACAAAAGACGGTGTCATACAGCAAGTATATAACAAAAAACAACAAAAGCTGGTGCCATACAGCAAGTATATAACCAAAAAAAAACAACAAAAGACGGTGCCATACAGCAGGTATATAACAAAAAAAAACAACAAAAGACGGTGCCATACAGCAAGTATATAACAAAAAAAAACAACAAAAAGACCGTGCCATACAGCAAGTGTATAACAAAAAAACAACAAAATGACGGTCCATACAGCAAGTATATAACAAAAAACAACAAAAGACGGTGCCGTACAGCAAGTATATAACAAAAAAAAACAACAAAAGACGATGCCATACAGCAAGTATATAAAAAAAAAACAACAACAAAAGACGATGCCATACAGCAAGTATATAACAAGAAAACAACAAAAGACGGCGCCATACAGCAAGTATATAACAAAAAGACAACAAAAGACCGCGCCATACAGCAAGTATATAACAAAAAAAAAAAACAACAAAAGACGATGCCATACAGCAAGTATATAACAAAAAAACAACAAAAGACGGTGCCGTACAGCAAGTATATAACAAAAAAAAACAACAACAACAAAAGACGGTGCCATACAGCAAGTATATAACAAAAAAAAAACACCAAAAGACGGTGCCATACAGCAAGTATATAACAAAAAAAAACAATAACAAAACACGGTGCCATACAGCAAGTATATAACAAAAAAAACAACAACAAAAGACGGTGCCATACAGCAAGTATATAACAAAAAAACAACAACAACAACAAAAGACGGTGCCATACAGCAAGTATATAACCAAAAAAAAACACCAAAAGACGGTGCCATACAGCAAGTATATAACAAAAAAAAAACAATAACAAAACACGGTGCCATACAGCAAGTATATAACAAAAAAAACAACAACAAAAGACCGCGCCATACAGCAAGTATATAACAAAAAAAACAACAAAAGACGATGCCATACAGCAAGTATATAACAAAAAAACAACAAAAGACGGTGCCGTACAGCAAGTATATAACAAAAAAAAACAACAACAACAAAAGACGGTGCCATACAGCAAGTATATAACCAAAAAAAAACACCAAAAGACGGTGCCATACAGCAAGTATATAACAAAAAAAAAACAATAACAAAACGGTGCCATACAGCAAGTATATAAAAAAAAAAACAACAACAAAAGACGGTGCCATACAGCAAGTATATAACAAAAAAAAACAACAACAACAAAAGACGGTGCCAAAAAGCAAGTATAGAACAAGACAACAACAAAAAACGGTGCCATACAGCAAGTATATAACAAAACAACAACAAAAGACGGTGCCATACAGCAAGTATATAACAAAACAACAACAAAAGACGGTGCCATACAGCAAGTATATAACAAAACAACAATAAAAGACGGTGCCATACAGCAAGTATATAACAAAACAACGACAAAAGACGGTGCCATACAGCAAGTATATAACAAAACAACAACAAAAGACGGTGCCGTAATCTGACTTAAAACTTCACGTTCTGTGAACGGCCGCGGGAGAATCAGGAAAACTCAGACAGGAAACCTGGGGGTGGAGCATCAGAAGGTGACGTCATAATTACCCAACTTCCCATATCTAATTCAATGTTCAATGTTTCAATGCCCATTTTTGCCACAAAAATTGTATGATCCAATCCATTTTGTGACCTCTCTTTCAATATCCATCTCGTGACATATTCTTTATATCTATCTTGTGACATCTCCTTCAATATCCATCTCGTGACATCTCCTTCAATGTCCATCTCGTGACATCTCCTTCAATATCCATCTTGTGCATATCCATCCCGTGACATCTCCTTCATTAACCATCTCGTGACATCTCCTTCAATATCCATCTTCTGATGCCTCCTTCAGTGCTGATTCTGACATTTCTTTCTAATGTATCCAGTTTCCAAACATGTGAACCTCAATATCCAGTTCTTTTTTTTTTTCCTTTTTGAGGCAATTGAAAAAAAGTCCAAATCACTTTATGAATGAACTTGTGTAGGAAACCTGCACACTCTACACAGACTTAAGAAGCAAAACCTGGTGCCATGGAGAGTGCATGGATGGAAAAATGTGTGTGTGTGTGTGGGGCGGGGGGGGGGGGGGGGGGGGTGGAGGGACATGAGCATGTCTTGCTGACGACGAGGGTCATGGTAGGGACCTGTCTCCTTGTCTAGATGGCTGTGTAGAAAAAAAAGGAGGAGGAGGAGAAGAAGTCTGAGCAAAGGGATTTCTTTTGCATACTCCTTGTCTGGTCTAAGCATGACCTTGGAGATCTTATCTGACAGAGTTCAGGAACGAACGAACAGAGCAGGGCAGCACTGACATCTCCAGACAGGACCTGGCGAGTGTTACCTGCACCACGGGGGAGGTGGGAGTTTGTCAGCCTTCATAATCCAGGCTGACAAGAAGGATGACTGGCGAGGGATTTAAGGACCAGATCTGTTCAAGACCCTATCCCACTTCCTCCTTGATGGCTGTCCTAGCACCAGGCTCGACGTATATAACAAAAAAAAACAACAACAAAAGACCGCGCGCATACAGCAAGATATAACAAAAAAAAACAACAAAAGACGCTGCCATACAGCAAGTATATAACAAAAAAAAACAACAAAAGACGGTGCCGTACAGCAAGTATATAACAAAAAAAAAAACAACAACAACAAAAGACGGTGCCATACAGCAAGTATATAACCAAAAAAAAAACACCAAAAGACGGTGCCATACAGCAAGTATATAACAAAAAAAAAACAATAACAAAACACGGTGCCATACCAGCAAGTATATAAAAAAAAAAACAACAACAAAAGACGGTGCCATACAGCAAGTATATAACAAAAAAAAACAACAACAACAAAAGACGGTGCCAAAAAGCAAGTATAGAACAAGACAACAACAAAAAACGGTTGATACAGCAAGTATATAACAAAACAACAACAAAAGACGGTGCCATACAGCAAGTATATAACAAAACAACAACAAAAGACGGTGCCATACAGCAAGTATATAACAAAACAACATAAAAGACGGTGCCATACAGCAAGTATATAACAAAACAACGACAAAAGACGGTGCCATACAGCAAGTATATAACAAAACAACAACAAAAGACGGTGCCGTAATGACTTAAAACTTCACGTTCTGGTGAACGGCGCGGGAGAATCAGGAAAACTCAGACAGGAAACCTGGGGGTGGAGCATCAGAAGGTGAGTCATAATTAACCAACTTCCATATCTAATTCAATGTTCAAGTTTCAATGCCATTTTTGCCACAAAAATTGTATGATCCAATCCATTTTGTGACCCTCTTTCAATATCCATCTCGTGACATATTCTTTATATCTATCTTGTGACATCTCCTTCATATCCATCTCGTGACATCTCCTTCAATGTCCATATCGTGACATCTCCTTCAATATCCATCGTGTGCATATCCATCCCGTGACATCTCCTCATAACCATCTCGTGACATCTCCTTCAATATCCATCTCTGATGCCTCCTTCAGTGCTGATTCTGACATTTCTTTCAATGTATCCAGTTTCCAAACATGTGACCTCAATTCAGTTCTTTTTTTTTTCCTTTTTGAGGCAATTGCAAAAAAAAAGTCCACATCACTTATGAATGAACTTGTGTAGGGAAACACTGCCCACTCTACACAGACTTAAGAAGCAAAACCTGGTGCCATGGAGAGTGCATGGATGGAAAAATGTGTGGTGTGTGTGGGGGGGGGGGGGGGGGGGGGGAGGGACATGAGCATGTCTTGCTGACGACGAGGGTCATGGTAGGGACCTGTCTCCTTGTCTCGATGGCTGTGTAAAAAAAAAGGAGGGAGGAGGAGAAGGAAGTCAATGCGCAAGTTTCTGCACCAGAAAATTTGTGTTGTCGCGGTGCAGGGGCTGCACTTTCGGGACTATTTTTTACTGTACTGTAAAATGTTTTCTCAGGCACTCTGTAACTGTCATAAGGTAAACGTGCAATTCAGCAGCCTCTTCTCTGTCGCTCCTGTTCTGGGAAGCATTTTCGATCTTAACAAACAGAGCCCAAAAATGAGCAATTTTTTTGTTTTTTTTACGTGGGACTATTTAAGACAAACGTATGGGGCAGCTTATCAGTTAACGATCACACAGTGTAACTATCTGGTTTTACACTTTAATCATACAAAGGCATACAAGACAGAGAGACAGGAAAGGAACTTCACAATACAGTTATATGTAACAAATATAAGTGGAGAAAATTAATAGAAAAGAGGGGGCACTTAGCTGTGATTTGCAAGAATCTGCATCCGAGAGTGCGTGTTGTGAAGTATGGTAAATGTTTGAAAGGAGATTGGTGAGCTGGACATCAGTCTGACTAATTGGTAGTAAAGAGAAAGGGGGAGGGGTTTGGGAATGGGGAAAACGGAGATTGGGACACAGTGGCTGACAAGTCCAGAAAAGGACGGGTATAATAGACAAATGTGGTTAGCGTAGATGAATATGGTTAGCGTAGATTGGTTAGTGTACAGGATTTTTAGTGTACAGGATTTGTTAGTGTACAGGATTGGTTAATGTACAGGATTTGTTAGTGTACAGGATTTGTTAGTGTACAGGATGGGCTAGTGTTCAGGACTAATTAGTATACAGGATTTATTAGTGTACAAGATTTGCTAGTGTATAGGATTTGTTAGTGTACAGGATTGGTTAGTGTAAACGATTTCTTAGTGTACAGGACTGGTTAATGTACAGGATTTGTTCATACAGTGGAGGTCCTGGAACATCTGTTGCAGGAGAGGGAAGAATATGAGAGAGTTGCACAGTGTAGTTTAAGAGAGTTGCCGAGTGTAGTTTAAGAGAATTGCACAGTGAAGTTTAAGAGAGTTGCATAGTGACGTTTAAGAGAGTTGCATAGTGACGTTTAAGAGAGTTGCATAGTGAAGTTTAAGAGAGTTTCACAGTGAAGTTTAAGAGAGTTGCATAGTGAAGTTTAAGAGAGTTTCACAGTGAAGTTTAAGAGAGTTTCACAGTGAAGTTTAAGAGAGTTGCATAGTGAAGTTTAAGAGAGTTTCACAGTGAAGTTTAAGAGAGTTTCACAGTGAAGTTTAAGAGAGTTTCACAGTGAAGTTTAAGAGAGTTTCACAGTGAAGTTTAAGAGAGTTTCACAGTGAAGTTTAAGAGAGTTTCACAGTGAAGTTTAAGAGAGTTTCACAGTGAAGTCTAAGAGAGTTTCACAGTGAAGTTTAAGAGAGTTTCACAGTGAAGTTTAAGAGAGTAGCATAGTGAAGTTTAAGAGAGTTGCACAGTGTAGTTTAAGAGAATTGCACAGTGAAGTTTAAGAGAGTTGCATAGTGACGTTTAAGAGAGTTGCATAGTGAAGTTTAAGAGAGTTTCACAGTGAAGTTTAAGAGAGTTTCACAGTGAAGTTTAAGAGAGTTTCACAGTGAAGTCTAAGAGAGTTGCACAGTGAAGTTTAAGAGAGTTTCACAGTGAAGTTTAAGAGAGTTGCACAGTGAAGTTTAAGAGAGTTGCACAGTGAAGTTTAAGAGAGTTGCATAGTGAAGTTTAAGAGAGTTGCACAGTGAAGTTTAAAAAAAAAAAAGATGACAAGAGACGACAAAAAAATGGCAATGAGATGAGCACGTAAAAGTGTAAAACAAACAGTAACAAATCAATATTTTGGCGATATGTCTTCATCAAGGGCAACCAAAATAATGAAATAACAAATAAACATTTTGCTGCCAGAAATCTTGGTTAGAACGTCAGACATGCAGGGCAGCGCCGTTATTGACTTCAGGGGGAAAAAAACCTCCATACAAAATTAATGGCTCTTTGCGCCTCGTCTTAGATTTTTTTTTTTAAATGTTGGTCCACCAAGGAAGATTTTAGCCCCTTCTGAGTCTTGTTAGTTTTGCTGAAAAGCTTTGCTCATGACTGATTCTACCAATATTTGAACGACCCAGACGGCAGCATTAGCAACTGTGGTCCTGTGAATGGTCCCGTACTTCACTTCTTTATTAAAAGTTGTACAATATCCTCTCGCTATTTTAACGTGTAGAAGAGCCGGCATTAAATAAGAACATGGAAGTGATAAATTTGGCCCACGAATTAAAATAGATACACAAAAAAACATATGACGAGTTTCATGAACAGAAAAGAAACAAAGAAATACTAAATCACTTGAGATTGAAAATAGAAATAATGGAAAACATAAGAATCAGAGCGTTACAGTATTTCCTCCGCCTACTCGGATTACTGTAAGCATCTGAATGAGATGCTGCCAGCGCTAAGAAATTCATCCGTGTAGCCACAAAGGCATTTTTAGCTTTAAGTGTTGTAAATATTTATTCCAACATTTTTATACTATTATGTAAGAAATAATGTTTTATTTATTATTTTTTATAGTTTCAGTACACTATGTTGCTGATTTCTTCAGTTGTAAACAACTTATGGTGAACAAAGAAAAATAAACTACTTCTCCTTGGAACTGCGACATGGTGTTTTTCGCAGCGGATGTGGTGGAGATGTTGAGGTACAGGATCGTGTCGGCGGTTATTGCCCCCCCCCCTCCATTCTTTACAGCAGATGCCGGGATGACGCTGAAATATGGGTAACGTGTCGGATGGGGAGCTTTCATGTAGTCCTTGGGATTAACTGAAAAAGTAACTTCTCTGGATGGTCCATCGCCATTTGTAATACGATGGCCCTTCGGCCTCTTAGCCATGGTCTGTATAAACATATCAGTCTCTTATTTCGGTGGTTCCCAACTCTTTTCGATGGCGACTCTGTCTCAGATTCTCTCACGATTTTAACTTTGGACGCCACCTGAAGTTTGGGAACTACTCTCTTAGTGCGCCAGTACATTTTTCAGGGCCTGTCAGGCAAAGGTGGCCAAGACCCTATCTCTCATCTCCCTCGGTGTTCCTAGTAACTGGCTCGGTCAGACTAATAAACAAGTGCTAGTCGTGATCTAAAAGGTGGTGGAGCCTGAAGAAAAACGTGTTTGTTAGATCCACTCAAGGTCTTCATGTAAGCTAAAGTAGCCCACTTCCAGTTCTATTTCTGCTTCAATTATGGGAATAGATGACGCAGAAAACTGGCTTGTAAACACCATCAAAATTAGAAAGCTGAGATACCTCGGCCACATCAAGAGACACAACAGCTTGGAGAGGTTGATAGTAGAAGGCATAGTGCCCGGCAGAAGAGAAAAGGGAGGGACTCAGGCCATCGCGGAAAGTTTGAAAATGTCATTGCGAGATGCCAGTCAACTTGCTCAAGACTATACTGCATTCAGGGAGGCAGTGAGAGGAACACAGTTCTGGGAAGGATACGTCACATGAAGAAAGACCAACTATTTTAAAGCATCTTTTAATGGCGATGGCAATGTTAATAAAAAAAAAAAAAAGTAAATCAATGCGCAAGTTTCTGCACCAGAAATCTTTGTCGTGTCGCGGTGCAGGGGCTGCACTTTCGGGACTATTTTTTACTGTACTGTAAAACTGTTTTCTCAGGCACTCTGTAACTGTCAGTATAAGGTAACGTGCAAATTCAGCAGCTCTTCTCTGTCGCTCCTGTTCTGGGAAGCATTTTCGATCTTAACAACAGAGCCCAAAAATGAGCAATTTTTTTGTTTTTTTTACGTGGGACTATTTAAGACAAACGTATGGGGCAGCTTTATCAGTTAACGATCACACAGTTGTAACTATCTGGTTTTACACTTTAATCATACAAAGGCATACAAGACAGAGAGACAGGAAAGGAACTTCACAATACAGTTATATGTAACAAATATAAGTGGAGAAAATTAATAGAAAAGAGGGGGCACTTAGCTGTGATTTGCAAGAATCTGCATCCGAGAGTGCGTGTTGTGAAGTATGGTAAATGTTTGAAAGGAGATTGGTGAGCTGTGACATCAGTCTGACTAATTGGTAGTAAAGAGAAAGGGGGAGGGGTTTGGGAATGGGGAAAACGGAGATTGGGACACAGTGGCTGACAAGTCCAGAAAAGGACGGTTATAATAGACAAATGTGGTTAGCGTAGATGAATATGGTTAGCGTAGATTGGTTAGTGTACAGGATTTTTAGTGTACAGGATTTGTTAGTGTACAGGATTGGTTAATGTACAGGATTTGTTAGTGTACAGGATTTGTTAGTGTACAGGATGGGCTAGTGTTCAGGACTAATTAGTATACAGGATTTATTAGTGTACAAGATTTGCTAGTGTATAGGATTTGTTAGTGTACAGTATTGGTTAGTGTAAACGATTTCTTAGTGTACAGGACTGGTTAATGTACAGGATTTGTTCATACAGTGGAGGTCCTGGAACATCTGTTGCAGGAGAGGGAAGAATGAGAGAGTTGCACAGTGTAGTTTAAGAGAGTTGCCGAGTGTAGTTTAAGAGAATGCACAGTGAAGTTAAGAGTTGCATAGTGACGTTTAAGAGAGTTGCATAGGACGTTTAGAGAGTTGCATAGTGAAGTTTAAGAGAGTTTCACAGTGAAGTTTAAGAGAGTTGCATAGTGAAGTTTAAGAGAGTTTACAGTGAAGTTTAAGAGAGTTTCACAGTGAAGTTTAAGAGAGTTGCATAGTGAAGTTTAAGAGAGTTCACAGTGAAGTTAAGAGAGTTTTGCTGAAAAGCTTTGCTCATGACTGATTCTACCAATATTTGAACGACCCAGACGGCAGCATTAGCAACTGTGGTCCTGTGAATGGTCCCGTACTTCACTTCTTTATTAAAAGTTGTACAATATCCTCTCGCTATTTTAACGTGTAGAAGAGCCGGCATTAAATAAGAACATGGAAGTGATAAATTTGGCCCACGAATTAAAATAGATACACAAAAAAACATATGACGAGTTTCATGAACAGAAAAGAAACAAAGAAATACTAAATCACTTGAGATTGAAAATAGAAATAATGGAAAACATAAGAATCAGAGCGTTACAGTATTTCGGTCGTATGAAGAGACGCAATAATGAAACTCAAACCAGAGAGGAAAACTAAAGGTAAAAAGAGCAAGAGGGTCGTCAAAGACATAGCAGACGCTGGAAAACATAAAGAGATAGGTCGGATTCAGCTTGGACTGGGCGTGCTATGACACCGCAAAGAACGCAGTTAGTGGAAAAGGGGGGGGGGGCATTGCGGCCAACTTAAGGAAATGGCACAGGATGATGTTATGTCTCCAATTTTGGTTCCAAGTGCTTTTTCCATTCAAAAGATACAGCATCGGTTTCTGTGTGATCCAACCTTCTTATCTTCTTTCCAGACCCTGATCTGAGTAGTATATCCTCTCACAGGAGAGACCTTTTCGGTGTCTTTGTATCTCTGTGTTCAGCTATTTCATGGTTAATTATACGTGGCGAATTATCTGTTAAGACTGAGAAGGTCCCATGAGAAGGGACTGAACTCTAGAAGGAGTCCCAGAGGGCCAACTAAAGAGGTACCCGAGGACTTTAGACGCCCGTTTACATTCACGAACTACTGCTTGAGGGTTTTAAACATTAAATGGCAGGCAAGATCAGGACGAGGAGGTCTGGGAAAGGGCAGGACAAGAAACCTATGAACCTACAAATCGTGTCAAGGAAGTGGAGGTGGATTGGCTACACTCTGAGGAAACCCGACACCAGCGTAGCAAGACAGGCACTGTCACGGAATCCTCAAGGAAATAGAAAACGAGGAAAGCCTAGACTTACTTGGAGAAGAGAAATTACGACAGTGCTCAGAGACAAGGGATAAACATGGAAGGAAGCAGAGAATAATTCCAAGAACAAGGATGACTGGGGAGCCTTTATCCGTAGCCTATGCTCTTAAGGGAGTGAAAGGCGATGATGATGATGATGAGGAGGAGGAGGACTTTAGATGCAAAAGGTGGTATATAGTATGGCACTATGAAGTATAGTTTCACAACACCTTACAACATTTCTCTTACAACTCTTGGGGCTTAAAATAAGAGGCCCGGAAAGGGGGGGGGGCCCTAATGAGTTCTTCTTCTTCATCGTTCGCTCACATCTCTCTCAATCTCTCTCACAAATGCGAAAGTCCATCGCAGGTTTCCATCATTACTGCAGAGCTTCTCTTGTAGGGGGTGGGGGGGGGGGGGGTCTGACCAGGCCCTTGCCTGAGTGGGTTGTGTAGCTGGCATCTCTGGAAGATGTGATGTCTGCTGCTCTTTGCCGCAGGCGCACAGGTCTTTTGGGCCGATTTTCAGCTTACGGTATAGATGGTGTCTCAGCCTGCAATGTCATGTTCTCAGTCCTTGTATCTTGTCATGTTTTGCTGTGGGTGTGTTGGTTTCATCCTTTTATCTTTATATGTGGCTTTTAATCTGGTTTTGTCTGTTTGTCTGTTTGTTTGTTCATATGGTGTGCTTCTATCAGTATATTGTATTCTTCGTCCCTCTTCTGCAGTTTGTCTGTCTCTTCATTTCCCTGGATGTTATTGTGGGCGGGCATCCACTGTAAGACTTTTATTTATTGAATATTGCGCTTGCTAGTGATAGAGCTCTCGTCAGATTGTGCAAGTCTTTAATTCTGTGATGTATCAGTTCTCATTACAGATTGTGAGTCTGAGAAAAAATACTATTTGTCTTCGGGCTTGCTTTTTGTGTTTGTTATTTTCACGGTTGCTGTTTTTATTGCTTTTCTATGTAGTTTATTGGAGTGGGTACTGGTTCGTTTAGCCGAGTGTATTGTTTGTTGTTGTAGTTTTATAAATATGTCTCCATCTGCGTTTTCTGTGGCGTTGTAGCGGATGTGTGTGTGGTGTGTGTGTGTATCACAAATAGGAATGGGTGGCCTGACCCGTCCTTGCAGAAGGGCCATTTCTTGCCCTGTTGTCCGTGTGTAATTGTACTATTCTGTATCTGTTATTCAGGTAATATCGTACATTATTCCCTGTATATCGTTCTTTATGTGTGTTTTAACACCAGATCTTTTCTCCAGACTTTATTCAGTGCTTTTTTTTAACATGTCCACGTGGCTATTGTGTTTTTATTTTCTTGAAATGAATCTTCAAGATTTTTTGCTATGTGCACTATGGTCTTCTGTGTGATCGATGTTGTCTGAAGTCGGCTTTTAAATCAGATTTGTAGTGCTAGGTGCCATACAAGTCTGTTTTATGATTCTCTCCACTAGTTTTCCTACGGCACTTAGCAGGCTAATAGGTCTGTAGCTATACGGGCTAGTTTTGGTTTTTCCTGGTTTGTATTTTAGTATCATTACATAATTCCATATCTGTAGAACTGTGCCTGTCTTTTATATCTGTAGAACTGTGCCTGTTTTATATCTGTAGACTGTGCTTGTCTTACATATAAATAGGACTGTCCCTGTCTACATATCTGTAGGATGTGCCTGTCTTTTATATCTGTAGACTGTGCCTGTCTTTATATCTGTAAGACTGTGCCTGTCTTTATTCTGTAAGACTGTGCCTGTCTTTATATCTGTAAGACTGTGCCTGTCTTTTATATCTGTAGACTGTGCTTGTCTTTTATATCTGTAAGACTGTGCCTGTTTTATATCTGTAAGACTGTGCCTGTCTTTTATATCTGTAGACTGTGCTTGTCTTTATATCTGTAGACTGGCCTTTTATATCTGTAGACTGTGCCTGTCTTTTATATCTGTAGACTGTGCTTGTCTTTTATATCTGAGAGTGCTTGTTTTTTATATCTGTAAGACTGTGCCTGTCTTTTATATCTGTAGACTGTGCCTGTCTTTTATATCTGTAGACTGTGCCTGTCTTTTATATCTGTAGGACTGTGCCTGTCTTTTATATCTGTAGGACTGTGCCTGTCTTTTATATCTGTAAGACTGTGGCTGTCTTTTATATCTGTAAGACTGTGTCTGTCTTTTATATCTGTAAGACTGTGCTTGTCTTTTATATCTGTAGACTGTGCCTGTCTTTTATATCTGTAAGACTGTGCCTGTCTTTTATATCTGTAGACTGTGCCTGTCTTTTATATCTGTAGGACTGTGCCTGTCTTTTATATCTGTAGACTGTGCCTGTCTTTTATATCTGTAGGACTGTGCCTGTCTTTTATATCTGTAGACTGTGCCTGTCTTTTATATCTGTAAGACGGTGGCTGTGTTTTATATCTGTAATACTGTGCCTGTCTTTTATATCTGTAAGACTGTGTGCTTGTTTTTATATCTGTAAAGACTGTGCCTGCTTTTATATCTGTAGGAGTGCCTGTCTTTTATATCTGTAGGACTGTGGCTGTCTTTTATATCTGTAGACTGTGCCTGTCTTTTATATCTGTGACGTGCCTGTCTTTATATCTGTAGACTGTGCCTATTTTATATCTGTAGACTGTGCCTGTCTTTTATATCTGTAGACTGTGCCTGTCTTTTATATCTGTAGACTGTGCCTGTCTTTTATATCTGTAGACTGTGCCTGTCTTTTATATCTGTAGACTGTGCCTGTCTTTTATATCTGTAGACTGTGCTTGTCTTTTATATCTGTAGACTGTGCTTGTCTTTTATATCTGTAGGACTGTGCTGTCTTTTTATATCTGTAGACTGGCCTGTCTTATATCTGTAGACTGTGCCTGTCTTTTATATCTGTAGACTGTGCTTGTCTTTTATATCTGTAGACTGTGCTTGTCTTTTATATCTGTAGACTGTGCTTGTCTTTTATATCTGTAGGACTGTGCTTGTCTTTTATATCTGTAGACTGTGCCTGTCTTTTATATCTGTAGACTGTGCCTGTCTTTTATATCTGTAGACTGTGCCTGTCTTTTATATCTGTAGGACTGGCTTGTCTTTTATATCTGTACTGTGCCTGTCTTTTATATCTGTAGACTGTGCCTGTCTTTTATATCTGTAGACTGTGCCTGTCTTTTATATCTGTAAGACTGTGCCTGTCTTTTATATCTGTAGACTGTGCCTGTCTTTTATATCTGTAGACTGTGCCTGTCTTTTATATCTGTAGACTGTGCCTGTCTTTTATATCAGATGGCTTTAGGGTCAAAACATGCAGTACAACTAAAGAAGATGAAAACCAAACATTTGAGAATGGAATCCTGAGAATTTGTGGGACGGGTAAGAGACTCTATAGCACAAGGAAGGGAGACTAGAAGTAACAAAGACATCTACACATTGTTTAGCTCCCCGCTTATAACAGGCGTTATGAAAAGCATCAGACTGAAGTGATTTAGAGGGAATGGAGGAAGACAGACAGAGATGGCCTATACAAAGTGATGAAGGGGGGAATAGACCAAAAGGTAGACCTAGACAACGATCGACAGTTGGCAAGAAAAGATCAAGAGCAGAGAAGAATGGAGACGTGTCTTGTCTTTAGCAATCAGCCTCAGTGTCTCAGAAAATGCGAAGAAGAATTATGGTCCTTCTTCTTCTCTTCTTCAATCCATGGAACTGCGAGTTAGTGTCTTTGCAGCCGTTGCAGTGGAGGTGTTGAGTCACAGCATCGGGTCGGATGGGAGCGGGTTAAACGGATTATTTTTCAGTCCTGCTCGGAGATACAAAGCAGGGTATGTGCAATACTTGTTTAGCAGGACACAACAGCCACAGGAACTATGTCGATCCTTGCCCTGATACTCGTTTGGCTTGTTACTGTGGGTACAAAGGGAGAGGTGGGACAGGGTCTTGGACAGCTGTGGTTTGCCAACCTTGACACAGCACGTCAGTTATAGTTAGATGCTTGCCAGATTGGTCGGTTTTAACCCGTCTCATTGCATAGTTTTGACCTCACGGCGAAGCAAACATGTGCATTGAAGTACGGGGATCCCTGAAATTAAAAATAGACATTTTATAAAAATGGGAACCCCTAAGTTAAAGATAGACAAAGACATTTTATAAGTATGGAAATCCATGAGTTAAAGATAAACCCAGGCATTTTATAGCCTTTTTGGTGGTGTGTGGCCATCGAGGTTATAACAAAAATGACATTTGTGTCACGAAATATTTCTTGTCTTCAAAAACACGTTTAAAAAATTGTAAAAGACCCGAAAATAAATTAAATAAACAAATTACCGTCTATTTCACAACGCCTTTTTTCTCACTTTTATCTCAGCTGGGAAGAAAACCTAGTTGATTTAGGATCGGCGCCCACTTGCCTTCACTTGCAGGTGTTTCCACTGAGGCCACTGAAGATGAACGCCCCAGCTTGTAAGAAACATGAAGGTTAGATCAAAGAAAAGGATTTCCTTCCAAGAAACATGAACGGTTAGATCAAAGAAAAGGATTTCATTCCAAGAAACATAAACGGTTAGATCAAAGAAAAGGATTTCTTCCAAGAAACAAACGGTAGACCAAAGAAAGGATTTCCATCCAAGAAACATAAACGGTTTAGATCAAAGAAAAGGATTTCCTTCCAGAGTAAAGAAAAGGATTTTCTTTCATACATATCTTACCTCTCCTGCATCCTTTCCAGGCTATTAAAACGTCACATAGGGCTCACATGGTTCGCCAAATTTTCCTGTTTTCGGCGAGTTTTCAACCTATCAAGGGAATTTTATGTCTACTAACTTGGCCTCTCTTAAACAATGTTTCTTTTAGAGTTTAATGTGCTCGACCTCTTTTTCTTCGGCCTGTTGACAGCATGTTTTGGGATTCTCTGGTTGTTTTTTCTCAT